>JAOWBH010216410.1:0-16938 GCA_028566215.1 Silene coronaria
CCTTCCTTTTTTTCCCTTCATTATTTCCTTCTTTACGTGCTTAAATGGCAAGTTTAAAATTAGATATCTTGACTAATTTTAAAATTTAATATATTATAAATAAATCTAAAACAAAATAAATATATTTTTTAATGTTATAAACATATTTAGGGACCTCATTTAACACTTGATATAATGCTTAGTTTTAATATGGGGCCTCCATTCAATCCGTGGAACAGGGCCTCGCAAATTCATTTGACGGCTCTAACTCTGTCGTATATCTAATAATCGAATTCATTAATGTCATATTTTAGTTGTCTAATTACTACCGTTGAAGATTGAAACGTTGTAGGTTTCGATATGATTAATTTCATGTGAAATTAGTATATATAATATTTTTACGAATGCTCTTTTTACATGCAAATTTAGCCATAGTAGACGATATATCAAGAAAGACGTTGCATTGGCGTACTCAGCGTATCTGGCGACGGAAGACGACGATATATAGACATACCGGAGTAAGTTTGTCCGTTGAAAGAGAGAAAAGTGAAAGGTAATCAGATCTATAGGGTCATTGTAGGCGCTGGTGGTGCACCGACAACTGCAGGTGGTCACCGGATGTATGCCAGCAACATTGTTAGTCAGTGACCGCATCAGGTGTGAATAGTTGGGGAGTGAGGCCGGAGCTTTAGGATAACCATTAGAAACATACTAGTTCGTAAGGTTTGCACCGCAACCTAGTTTATACGTGATCCGGATTCTATATATATATATAAATTCACGGGAAAAATAAATAAAACAAAAATCACAGATTGATGTATCACAATTTTGACGTATGACAATTTCATTCGCACCCAATTAATTTCCATCCCGGTATTAAAATGTCTAGATAAACTTGAACTAAACGGAAGTGGGTGACTGAAGAAACAGATAATAGATGGGCAGATGATCATGCGAAGCTCCATCAAGCCCGTCATCAATTCAACACTAACAAACAATGCAGTCCCGCATCCTACACCTGCAGCATACTAAGAATAACATGGACCGTACTCCGTAGGGTGTCTTACAACAAAACCTAAAGATCATGCAAGCTCAAATTACATATCCTAGTGATACAAACATATTGTAATTTCGATCAATATCTCTCTCTCTCAGTACCCATCATTAGAGCACGAAATTACAGTCCGGATAAGAAATCTATAATGTAAGTACATTCTTCAGCATTGGTTTACAAAAATGAAAGGCTAGTCTATAGCCGATACTCACTGCACTGCCTTTCGTCTAGGTCTAACACCATCTTCATTTTCAACCTGCAAAAAAACCCATAAAATTAAATTGTGCTTGCTCAGTATAATCTCATCTTAAGAAATAGACCGATGCACCATATAAGACCCATGAATGTGTATCCGTGATGTACGAGGTACAACATGAGTTCTGATAACCATGTTTGTTTCCAACAAATTATAACTAGAGTAAATATTTCCAAGTAAAAGACATTAAGGACTTTGAGATCATAGCTGATATATACCTCAACAAGAACGGTAGGTTTCTTCTTTCCCTTGGAACCTGAACTGAAGTCTCTTCTTCTTGCCTTTCCATCAGTTTCTTCCAAGTCATCATCATCGTCATCTTCTTCATCGTCTTCCATTCCATCTATTTTCATAAGAGGATTAATAAGCATTTAGAAAGTGAAGGACGCAAATGGAAAATGTTTCTGAAGAACTGAATTATTTCATTCCAGGTAAATAAATTTCAAGCATGCTAATATTGTTAAATTATCTTTCTACCGTCTAAGTAAGGGGTTGGGAGAATAGATGAGAAGTTACCTTCATCGTCATCAATTGTGGCCATTGCGTTATTGCCAAAATCCTCCATATCATCCTCCTCCTCTAGGTCTTCAAAGCCCTCAACATACTCTACCTCCGGCTGATTGAAATAAAATTTTAAGCATAAACACAGGGCTGTTGGAATAACAGAAACCTTATAAAACTAAGCAGGCTAATTGGTACTCCCTACATCTCATTTATATTGTCCTTATTTGGCTTTCTAGGTTTAACAAATGTTAATTTTTACAAATGTTTTCTCGCAATAAAAATAGCTATAACATTTGAAAATGTTAATAAGAAATTTTGATAAATCAGGTGACAAATTTGACACTTATAACTCGGTGGTTGAGTTGGACTAATAAGATGGGACCATAAAAATTGTGATGGAGGTAGTATTGAAATTTTCACCCGCAAGTGTTAACACGACCAAATAGGGGCACTCACCTCTTCAAGCTCATCTTCGATCTCGCGATCCTTAAGATACTTGTTCCATAATTCCTGATGAGCATTATGAATCCCATCTGGATAAACCCCTTTTATGAGACGTTGAACCAATTCTTCCTCGATTTTCTGCAACACAATGTTTAAGTTATAATTCTAAGCGAAATACATATTACATATAATCCTTATAATAGTACAGGGCCACTTATACGTTATCAAGATTTGCTGCTTTCTCAGCCTTCTCTAATCTTCTAGAGTCTCTCTTAGACTGCTTCCTAGGCATGGACATTATCTTCTCCCTGTAAGAGGAAAAAATTGTCGGTCAAATACAGAAGAACAGTACTTAACAGACAAGAGGCAAAAGGACTACTATTGGCAAGGAATTATCGGAATGAGAAAATCACAAAAAAAAAAAAAAAAAAAAAAAATGAATAGGAGAGATATCTCTTTGTTTCTACATGATAAATCAATCAAAGAACTCTAGCGAAATAAAAAAGCTGAACAAAAGACATGGATGTTTTCTGGAACATAACACAAACTTATGTAGCAATCTAATACATAAAAACCAACCTATTAACCCTCTCTAATCAGACGAGGAATACATGTAAGGAATGTCATCACAAAAACTTGACATTCTAACTTAAGACTCGCTACGGGAACATTGAATGCAGCACTGCCTTTATCATTTAGAAGTACATGAAAAAATTTGTTTAATTTCTCAAAAGAAAGAAAAAGACGCATAGAAAATGGAAATATTTAGCAAGAAAGAACTTAAGGCGAACAAAGTTGCAATGTGTTAGCTTCTGGTTCTCTGCATTAACTTGTGGGGAAATTCTTACACCACTACCATATTCTAGTTAACATCAAGTGACACTACACATCATGAATCTATATATATCCCAGTGCCTCCAATGAAGGGCAATATTCTAACATTACATGTAAAATGTAATGATGTACACAGTACAAGTGGTAACGAAGAGTGATAGCATTTCATTAAAAGGCTGCAAAAAGAATTGGGCCTTAAACTGATGAGAAGTCTTAATGCCATCGAACTGCCACTCCTTCGCGATTATAAGTGCACGTCTTAGGTGCATAAATAGCAATAGTGGCTTGTACTTCAAATTTCAATCACTCCCATTGATGCATCCATGACAAGTTCCATGAAGGAATTGCATTAAGTTTCAACTAAGGTGTGTACTTAATCTAATTCAGAATCCAGAAGGCTCAGCTGACATCATAGTCCTATCTAAGCATGTGATTGCATCCATCGTAATCAATCGTGAATGTTTCCGTGTTATATGAATAAAGTACATCTTTTGGTGTTGCCAGACATTAACCATGCATCAAAAATGAAATCCAAATCATCAAAACCAATCTAGCTACTTTCTCTTGTGCTTTAGTGCAGCTCTTAAGATTAAATCAAGAATTAAAAATCTACTGTGCAAGACCTCATGAAACATGCACAAATCAACTTTAACATGAATACAACAATCACCCTTGACCCTCCTCAATATAAACCAACAAAAACAAGCAAAACAAGGTACCTCGTTTTCAATTTAAGCTTCCTCATACGTAACCTCATTTGAGTCATCTTTGTCAATCGTTGCTTCATTTTGTGCACAAGAAGTTTCGGCCAGAACATCTGCGGATTTCCAGCAGATACATGACTAACTCCAGTAAAAAACACCAAAACACCTTTCATTTCATTCCACAGTTTAATCGTCAAAATGATCAAACCCTTATTCTAAAAGTAACTAACGACAACATAAATACAGTTAATACGCTTAAACCAAAGTACCATATGCTTGTCAATGATTTCCATAGCCTTAATATAGTTCCGCGGTAGCTTAACCCGTTCCCACAACTTGTTAGGCATGTGAGCTCTCTCGATCGTTTTCATGTATAAATAGAACACTCCTGCAATTTTCATCACAACGACCAAAATTTCAAAACAATACTAACCCGCCTCAAAAACCGACAAAAAAACTCAAATGTAACCATTTTACACCATACAACGACCTCATTTCATATTACACACAATATTTAACCATAGAAACGTATCAACCTGCCGTAAAAACCGACACAAAAACTCAAATGAAACTATTTTACGGCATACAACGACCTCATTTTATATTTAACACTACATTTAATGGCAGCAAAAAAACAAAGATTAAAGCTTTATGATACAAAGTTCAATACAAACAGAAATTAAATAGAATTAGTACCTTCATGATCACGAATCGTAGCGTATCGACTATTTGCAAGCGGGCAAGAGCTTCGATTACAAACTCCAGTCACACTATACGGATTTCGACAAAATATTCCGGTTTCAATCCTAATTGAATCAAAATCATCAACACAAATCAAATACCAAAATCAATTGAGCTTAAATTAAACATAAAAACAATTATTGAGACGAATGAAATTAGTGAGAAATTAGGGGTCATACTTGGACATAAAACTGCAAAGCCAGTGGCGAATGACTTGCCAGATAACTTCATCGTGCTGCATTTTTGCTTAATTAAGGACTTTAATTGTGTGATAAATTAATTGAATTAGGATAAAGTTTGTGATTTTTTGAGAAATTGCAGGCGATTTGGGGGAGAAATTAGGGTTTGTGCGGGGTTTAGGGTTTTAACATTTGGGGGGCGATGAAGAAGTGAATTTGTGATACAAAAATGAAAGTTGCGTCTTGAATTTTGGGTCCGTTTGTTAGTCGGTTTGTGTGAGTTAACGAAAAATTTGAATTTGGGCCGGTTTGTAGATCGATTAGTGGTGATCAAATGGCGAAGCCCATTGGCTCAGTTCGATTCGATCCGGTCCGGGTTTTTTTGAAGGGCTTTGGCCTTTTATTTTGGCTTAGAAAACGTCTAAAGAATTTTGGGGCCGGTTTTGGATCATGTGTTTGGCCCAAAGTTTGCCCGACCCGGCACATATTAATTAATGAAAGAATATTTTTTATTATAAAGTTTGTTTAAGTAGCGTTTAAGTTATAAATAATTCTTTACAAATTCATCTATATATATATTGAAATTTTAAAGTAATGTTTACATAACATATATCATATCTAATAGTTATGATTAAGCATTATAATGTACTGATAGTTTGTCTTTATTATATTTTTAGAAAATAATTCATATGTGTTTCATCATATTTTGTATGATTTTTTAACTAAATATGTTTTTAAAGTAATAGTTAAAGGTATTATGCTAATTTTTCCGTTCAATAAGTCTAAATTTTAAGGCCCAAAAGCCCAGTTTAGACCATAATGGCCAAATTTGGTCTCGCTAAAAAGGCCCATTTGGCCTGGACCAGCCCAACCCACATTTATGGCCATTGTTATTATCTCGGCCCAGCCCAAGTCTACATGGGCCCCGCCCATGATCACCTCTAATTTAGTTCCAACTTCCAACAATCCTCATAAAACGTTGTATGATTAGAATGTTATTGAAGCGGAATGGTGAGGGTATACATATATAGTTGCTTTGTATTTCGATAACAAAACGTGTGCTCGTAATTCATATTCATATCGGTGGTATTACTATTTTTAGACGATTTAATTTGTTATTAGAAGAAATACATATTTATTTCTGAGTCAGATAGAAATACTCGTAACTTTACACAAGATTGGTAGATACCTTCTCCAACCTTCAACTCTCGCAGACTAATAAAAAAAGGTACTTCGTATAAATTCTTCTACTTGCAAATAGACAAATAAGAAAGTATAAATTCTTACTTGCATATAGTGGCAAAATATAATCCATTTAATCGTGTTTTATTAGAGGAGAAGGTTGGAGAAAATCCGAAAAAAGATGATACTGGCAAACTCGACTTTACATACCAAGGATATTGATAAACATCATGAACCAATTTTTGCCATTCACTTGAAACATGTTACTCCGTAAAATTAAACCTAATTTAGGATGACAGAAAGATTTGGATTTTCAGTGGGGGAAATGGCTGCGCCAGCGGACGAAACCCCGTTGAGACCGATGGTCAGATCGTTCAGATCTTCGTGGCAACATAGAGAAAGGTCGGAATTAAGAACTGCGTGATTAACAAATGTGGAAGAAATAAGAGATGGTTTCTTTCAGTAACTGAAATGACTCAATGTTATCATCCTTCAATCCAAAAAACAAGATGCTAGAGTTCATTGGATGAACAAACCTAAATACAGATCTTTTAGACAGACACAGATTACACCTTACTTACACACTCAATTCGAAATCAATAGTTACAGAGGCGTCTCAAAACGATGTTGTAGACTCCAGTAAAGCCATGTTATTAATCTAAGGTTGTGACGCCTTTAACCAACCATTTCATAAAGTTCTCTAAGATCATTGCACTGGCTGCATTTAACAAGATCTGGACATATGCGACAATGACTCAAAATAAAAAATTGAAAACTATGCACAACCGGGCCTTGGATTGTACGCTAATGGAAATCGTCCTTCCAGGTGTGATTCAGTGGCTGAACTCGGGTGTTTTAGAGCTGTAAACCACTTTCTTCACGCACTGTTGATATGAAGACGAGAAAAGAGATGCTCTCGAACACGTCATTGTCCAGAATCCAGACATTTATCATCTCCGGTGCCGGCGAGCTGGTGACCTTGACCTCCTTCCCCTAAAGATGTAATGAAGTTAAAGTTGACAGAAATATCAGGGCGACCATCTGATACGAGTAGAGATGCGGTCTCAAGGACTGATCTCGTGGTGCTCAATACGAGTTAATTACATGAAAGTCGGAAATTAGTTTAATGCCTTCCCGATGATTATTTGGGGTTGTTAAATAATTCTCGGGAATGATTAAATGTATTTCGAGCTTTCATGGAAAATTTGAATCTTCATTCATTCATTGAGCACGTTTAATGCATTCCCAAGGCTGATTCAAAACGTTCCAAATAATGGCTAGTTTAAATTGCTAGTCTTAATTAGTCTAATTATGAAGGCGTTTTAAGTCAAATTATGTGGCTGTTACAAAGCTAAATTAGGCAAGTATTTTAGTCTTAATAAGGTTGGTTTAATAGGCTTAATTAGAGTTAATTATAGGCGTTTAATTGCTGTTTTGTAAGGCTATATAAGGCCATTTCCGTTTTTCTTTTTCAATATTCGATGTCATATACAAGAGTAAACTGAAATGGCCTTATATAGCCTTACAAAGCAGCAATTAAACGCCTATAATTAACCCTAATTAAGCCTATTAAACCAACCTTATTAAGACTAAAATATTTACCTAATTTAATTTTGTAACAGCCACATAATTAGACTTAAAAGACCTCCATAATTAGACAAATTAAGACTAATTAAGACTAGCAATTTAAACTAGCCATTATTTGGAACGTTTTGAATCAGCCTTGGGAATGCATTAAACATACTCAATGAAGGTTCAAACTTTCCATGAAAGCTCGAAATACATTTAATCATTCCCGAAAATTATTTAACAACCCCAAATAATTGTCGGGAAGGCATTAAACTGATTTCCGACTTTCATGTAATTAACTCGTATTGAGCTAAGGTGTAACTCTTCGCTTTACCTTTGTGTTATCCTTAATTTGTGTAACCCGAATAGTCTGCTGAAAGGTCTCATGTAAAAATAATGTGAGACCAGCCCACTTACCAAAAATTCCTCCCATATACCCTTCAAGTCACTACATCAAAAATTAACTACCCGATTTTTTTGACATGAGTCAATCTCAGGATAACATCATAATCAAGATGCCACCTCATATAAAAATGTGTGTAAAACACCCAGATCATACAGATCCCTAGGAAAAAAGGCACAAACAAAATGGAGCCAGTAACAAAACCAAACATACCTGCTATCGTCAAGAGAAGAGTAAGGAGAATGCCTTTGCTGAGTATGCTTGCTACGAGGTGACCTCGAAACTTGTCTATAAATAAAAACACCCATCATACTGATCCCATGAGCAATGACTTCAAAATTCAGGATTTCTCGGCTTTATCATCATTATTAGACTACTTAAGAATGAAGTCATATAGATACTTACCTTTAACACACTAGCAAACGACCACCAAAAAAAATAGAAGTCCAAATGGTAAGTACCTTAATTTACTCACCACTCCCAAGTTCACACCCCAACCAGAAAACAGGTAGCCTAGATACTAGATCAACAACCAAAGCGAAGAAACTAAACTCGACGATCAACAACAAAACCCTTCGTACCAAAGAGAAAAAGAACGGAAAAAGAAAAGAGAGGGGGCCAATGGGCCATACAGAATTATAGGCCTAGAACAACAGGTTTCATCAAATTACTACAGCCCTCCAAGATGATAACACTATTAACATCAATGAAGCTAAAAAGTCCAACAAAACAAAAAGCTACATACTGTAAAAAGTAGCTAATCTCACTATCTTAGGCAACATGACAAGCATAATGTTCATTGTTCGACACAGAGTACCAAACCTCCATTTTGGTTAGTACATTCTGATCTTTTAGAACCCAAATTACAAAGGCCTCCTGTTGGATCAGATGGATGCACGGCCGCACGGATGTCGGGTGACTAACAAAATAGATTGAAAGGGAAGAATGCCAGAAAGCCAACATAAGAGAGAACACTCATAGCAAGTGGATACAAAACAGTAGAGAAGTACCTAAATATTAATCCATATAACATAGTTTTATCCAACATCTATGTTACCCCACTCTTCATATTACCTTGCACTAGACACTTGGATGCTTGTATGCACCTGGAGTCTAGACACTCCATTTTAAACCAAAAACAAGGAGAATTTCCATAAAACAGGAGAGTGACACTTTTAACTACATCCAAGAAAATAGCATGCCTTATTGAAATCAAAACTAGAATGTAAATGTCGACTAAAAACCTATCACCATAGCCTTTTTAAAATGCCGTATCTTAATTCATTGTCTCTATAAAATAGTATGAGCATTCGCTAAAACAGAGAACAAAATATGAATAAATAACATACTCCTGCTGTGTCACTAATATCTTTTAAAAAAAACAGGTGGCACAAACATTAAAACACAACAAAAAGGTCTTGAGGTACACAAATACCCCATTTACTACTCTCTCCCAATCCTACTAAGTATTTCGGTGTTCGACTAGATGGATGGTCTGGTCATATTAAATTTAGTTTCCCAAAAATGCAATCAGGTGTGAAAAAAAAATCCCAAAAATCAAATTTGGAAGACATCTAAGAAACATATTATTAGCTCTATGAAAGGACACCAAATCTACCAGATGCACTGCCAGTAGAAAGATAAGTACCCCAGATAGTAAGCCTGGTAATACAGGAACAAATGAGATTCAAGTTAAAATCTGTAACAAATAACGTACCTTCGCCTAGACCTGACGGGAGATGGTGACAAGTTGCGCCTTTTTGAATGGTTTTTTCTGTAAAGTAAAAGAAAAGAACATATCAGCACCAATGGTTTATATTCGTAGTTGCTCTTTCACGTACGCCTTTTACTCTATCATGTACATTTTTTCATAAAATTTCCATAACATACCCCTCTATTTTCTCTCCTATCCAAACTTCAGTCAAATTCCACCGTCCACCACTCAACCGCCCTGCCTTCTTCCTCGCTCGAACCCCCTCTGAACCAATCCCCCAAATCTCCGGAAACGGCCTATGTCGAGTATCACCCCTCACTACTCTAAGCCACCTGTCCCCACTAGAAACAACCCCAACATTAACTACGCGAAATTAAGATTACAGTAACAATCAAGACTTGGGGAGTTAGGTCGTTGGATTTGACGACGACAACATTTTCAATCAAGACTTCCGCAATAGGATACCCACAATTTTGCAACAAATGCTTCTATATGATTATCGTTTTCGAAATTTTTATTAACTTTTGAAGATCTAACCATATGCACCCGAGTCGACTTTATGTGGAGGTGTTTGGGATTTGGTGACGATGGGTTTTGCAGGCAGATGCATCGGGAGTAAGTAGGGTGGGACTTCACAGGCGACGGCTTCGGAGTAGCTAGAAAGGGTTTAACTTCCATTTTACGGTTTATGGGAATTGGACAATTGGTACGGAAAGATGGATGAGTGAAAAAATGGGAAGGGTGTCAACTATGTCCACGATTGAGTAAAACTTGTACATGAAAGAGCAAAACCCATTATATTTACCATAATCAGGTACGAGGTACAAAAGAGGGTATACTAACAACCTTCTAGAGTCCTCTGATACTTCATCACTAGAACTGTCTGAGAGAATTGGTTCCTTAACTGGTTTACCACGGTTATCAACAGAAGATGAGCGCCTTCTTTTGTGTCTACCAGCATCAGTTGACTTATGTCTAGATTTATCACCCTTTTCTTCCTTGGTCCTTCCTCTTTTTCTGTCTCCATCATCTTTACTGCTTCTCTTTTTGTCTCTCTCCCTTTCATACTTGCTGTCTTTACCTTCACGATGAGGGGATCTTTTACTAGAACCAGATTCCCTTGCTTTCTCTCCATGGCCAGGGGACCTCACTTTCTTGTCTCTTACTCTTTCTCGTTTACTGTCCTCCATGTTATCCTTTTTCTTATGCCTTTCATCTTGTCGACTATAAATCTCATCCTTCTCAGCTTCTCTTTCTCTAGTGCTCTTTGTTTCCTCATTACTGTCCCTTCCAGATGAACTCATAATACTATCATGTTTTTCGTGTCGTCTGACACTTCTTTCCTGAGGACCGTCTCTGGCTAAACTTCTAGGATTAAGTTTCTCTACGTGAACATCTGGTCCATTAACAGTTTCTTTACGGCCATTATCTGTAGACTTAGCATCATCACAAGTGACACCATCACCTTTCGCATCCAAGGAGACTGTTTTTCCAATTACAGAGGAGGTTCGGATATTATCGTTACTGTCAGCCATATCCTTGGTAACCCTCTGACCACTTATATCAAAATCTGACAGACCATACTCAGCATAAACCCCAAGTGGTCTCCTGTTACCGTTATCGACTTCAGTAGAAACCTGATTTGTTTTGCCCGCTTCATCTATCTGAAAATGACCATTCTCACTGGCACCACGAGCCTCATTACTCTCGGACTGAGGTAAACTTGAACTCTGGATTTCATCATCCTCATCAGATGCATAATTAGAAAGACCTAAAATATTCACAGGTGATCCTGAACTTGTTTCTACACTAGCATGTTCCGCAGGCTCTTTTACTTTAGCTGGAATTGTAACCTTCGCAGATTCCATATGAGCTAGTACAGGAGGTAGGGAAACATTTGGAACTGGGATTTGTTTGTCTGAGCCATCCACCCCTAGTAAAAGAAGCATCCACCAATAAAAATGTGAGATTTATACAATAACAGCCATAAAATAAGCAGAAAGTGAGCACCGCAAGAATCACCATTAGAGATATGATCATCTTCACTCAGTACTTTGGTGGCAATTTCATCAAAAAGCTCATCCGTGACCTGCACAACGAGAAATAATAAATCCCAGAAGCATCACAGTAGACGGACAAAACTTTCAATCTGCAGGCAGACAGCAACCTTCAAAAGCACTTCGGTTAAAACACGTTTTATCTCCTGATTGATAGCTGCAGTTCTCTGGGCATCTTCCACAACCTAGAAATAAGCATGGAGAACAATCAAACCAAAAAAGATGTGATAGCAATTTTTCAGCTGTTCTAATCAAATATCAGATATGAAATACCTCATCGTCATCTTCTTCGGCTGACTTGGCTGAATCTATGCTTTTGCTGTCTTCTTGGTCGCCTGTTCCAATTGGCTTATCAATCAACTCATCTTCAATTGATTGATTACCTTCTTTGAAATGCTCTGATGCGGACTTCACGATTGTAGCCTTACTCTTGATTATTTCCTCTCTCAACCAGTTAGGTACTGCAGCCTGGAAAAAATAAAAAATAAAGAGTAGGAAAACAAGTGCAATATTTAAGTTCTTGATTGATGTAAGCAGTACCAAACTACTCTAACCCAATTATATCGTTCCCCACGTGGTCAAATGATGTCACTTTTGACCGATATATTCTCAAAATAAGTAAAAGAAACAACTGGGCTGACAGCCTGAGAATGATAATGTGAAAATAGTTGTTTGATATATCAAACATAATATGCTGTAAGTAAATACGTATTGGGGACAACAAAAATCGGAAGGAGGTGGTATAATCTGAAATAAGGCAGTACCTTTTTAGGACGCTCAGAACCTAGGGGAACCCCATATGCATCAACAGGAAAAGCTGCAGCAGAATGAAGAGCCGTCCCGGAACTCAGATCAACATGAGTAGAAACCGATGGTTGGAAGCCTGGGCCCATTCCAAACAATGGTGAATGTTGTCCAAGTTGCGGAGGCCCACCAATAGTGTCATGCTGCAATAAAAATAAAGTTCAGCTTATGTATTCTAGCTTAAGCATAAAAGTTAACCAGAAAAGATAACCAATGACCTGAAGAGCTGAAGGAAATGCGGGAGCAATTGGTGGATATGATGCATCTGGAGCTGTCCAAGATTGCAAAGAAGACACAGCAGCACCATAATTTGTTCCTCTAACAGGCCTAGATGAGTCAGAATAGCTAGACATCATCTTATGATCACCTTCGTGATTGATTGTCGATGCAAATTCAAGAGGTTGATTCCTTGGATCCATTGAATGATTTCCATGTGCAAACTGGGTATAATCTACAGGCATTAGTCTACCATCAGCAGGCAGCAATGAATTCCCCTGTTGCATTCCATGTAAGCCATCATGGGTACCTGCCATAAGCTTTAGAATCAACCAGCTGACAATAACACTCGAGCCTACCAAATTATCTTACTCTAATCCTTTTAAAAGAAGAAGACTAATGAAGTCATAAGACAAAATTCTGCTTAAAACTCTCTATTATACTCTGATTGATTACACTTCTGAAAGCAGGGGAATAGATAAACAACTACACCCTCCTTCCACTATTATTCATCCACCTTTCCGTATTAAAGTGTTAGGAAAAAAACTGTTCGCTAAGCTTTCGGTCTCTCAAAATTCAAAGAAGACAAGTCTTGGGGCCAAGAACATGAAGTTGCCAACATCTTTTGCATTGGCACAATAGACAGCTACTTGTACATGGCAGTTCTACGAGGATCTAAGACTCTAAGAGTGGAGCAATATCAAACTGGAAAGCTCTGAAGCAGGTCAGATCAGACAGCTAGGTAAACTGAATGGCAATACTTTGACAACATGCATGAGCCAGATCACCCTAGGTAATAGACAGAGAAGCCAAAACATTAAGGCATTCTTAAAGTTAATACTTGTATACTTCTATTTCTATAGCTCATCTGACCGATTCAAAGAAAGTCAATAGATGATTAGTACAAGTCATAAAATTAACCAAATAAGTTCATGTGAGCTGATTCACATAAAAACTCCAAGTGAATTATTACCTGAAGCAGGAGAATAACTAGAAGGTACCTCCTGCTGGTGAACTGAAGAGTAAGTTGGGCCTCGACGGTGAGCGAATTCGGCACTCCTATCTCCACCAAGAGCTGTATCCTTCGTGGCTAATGAGAAATGCGACTCTGAAGCATATGAGCTGACTGATGCCGGCTCCTGCTGATGAAATGCTGGTGGCCTATACGAAGGTGCAACATATCCTTGATAACTCGAGAAGTCAGATGTAGAGACATGAGTTTGAACATCTTGATAATGGGATTCATTAGGCTGTGGATACTGGTTATCATAGGGAGATGGGTGTTCTTGTCTGGTGGCTGGCTGTGGTTGCTGATACTCCGCTGAAGATCTTGCAGATGCCCAAGCTTTTGCCTTCGCTGCCCAATCTTCTTCATTGCTATTAACTGTTTTACACAAAGAAGAAAACTAGGGTCAGCATACCATCATAGTTCCTTTAAGGGCAAGACATAGATGAAACTCCAGTACAAGTTGTTAAAAAAGGGTTACAGCATTTGTGAATAGTTGAGTTTGTCTATCAATAAATCTACCTAAGTCCGAACATTACTCAGCAAGACCAAGGACTAAGAACAGGACAAATAAAACAACAAAGCCTAGGCCAGGTGTTTGATATTTGTGAGCAAAAACACGTGTAAACATAGACAGGTAAAAAGGGGAAATTATAGTATGCAGAATTAAGCAAAACAAGTCTATATTGTTTTCAATCCATTCTTTACTTGATCATACAAAAAGTAGCACAAAATATTTAAAACATGCATATAAAATCTACAGCCAAACAAGTATATAGATTCCTGTAACAGTATGATTACCTGCAGGATATTCCCAGCCTACATGGTGCGTCCAATTTCCATGTCCCCATTCCTGTAGATGGATGGAGAAGTCAGTAGACAAAATAGCTCGCGGCCTGGCACTTAAAACAAAAATTTTGACGAACAAATTTATGGACGAAAGGCAGATGAAGCCAAAAAAGAGAATGGATTAATCTTGTACGTCAAACAACATGGGCAACCAAGAAAGTAGAACTGTATGTGGGATCTCATAACATTTAGAAATGGGAACTTTCTGTTGAACTCCAAAAATAGTTCATATTCAGTGATCAGTACATGGATATAACAAGAGAAACATTGGAAAACGGCAACATCTTCAGAGTGGCTAAAGGAGAAATATTCAAGTAATGTTTAGCTTGACGGGGAGTGCAAAGCATGTCTAGCACATTGCACAGAGTCAGCAAGCTAAAATATCAATATAGCACCCTTTCTACCTCCTCGATTTTTCCTTGCAACTAAACTCAAAGAAGCAAGGGGCTATCACGGTGCAAATACTTCATCCAAAACAATTTAATTACACCGGTAAAGAGACTGAAAGATGGTCCTTCCATGAGTTCCTTTTCCATCTTTTCCTTCCCAACATGATGTTCTTTGAAAACCTTACCAACATGATCATATGCATTGTTAAGGAGCCCTTCTATATCAGCCAAGACAAAGGGATTGTCAAAAAAGTCATCATCTTCCCTATCGACCTCAACCTTCTTCGCCGCCGCCTCCTCCACTTTACCCTCATCCTGTCTCTCCTCCTCCACTTTACCCTCATCCATTCTCTCCTCATCCTCCACTGTATCTTTCTCTTCGTCGTGCTGCACTTTATCCTCCTCCATCCTCTCTTCTTGCTCCACTTTATCACCACTTTCATAACCACCCACATCGTGAGCACCCTCCCTCTCGGATTCTTGCTGTGAGAGGGAGAACCCTTCTTCTCTCGCCAAGGGTAAAACAGTCATTTCACATAGACGGCGAAAATGGCAACCATGCTCGAAAATCTAGCTTTACCAATAGACCTTACACTGAAAATTACCTTCAACAACCATAAAGAACTTTGCGGTTACTCCGCTGTGAGAACTCATAAAGTTGAGAAAATGGGATCTTTTCGTTGAACTCCAAAAGCAGCTCATATTCAGTAGTCAGTACACAGATATAGCAAGAGAAACATTGGAAAACGACGACATCTTCAGAGTGGCTAAAAAAGAAATATCCAAGTAATGTTTAGCTCGATGAGGAGTGCAAAAACATGTCTAGCACATTGCACAAGGCAAATCAGTAGGCTAAAATATCAATATAGCACCCATTGTACCTCCTCGATTTTTCCTTGCAACTAAACTCAAAGAAGCAAGGGGCTATCATGGTGCAAATACTTCATCAAAAAGATTTTTCTCCACTACTATTTCAACTCAATCCGCAATTAACAAAGAAACAATAACACCAATACTACCTTCTCGATTTTCCTTGTGATTAAACTCAGAGAAGCAAGAGGCTATCACAATGCGGATATTTCATTTAAAACGGTTAATCAGAATATCCCGTAGGCCGTAGCAAGGAATAAACCTAGATAAAAAAAATTGAAAACACAAATTGCAAATCATCTCATCGTCAGAGACTTTTCTTCAGCCACTGGCTTTACAATTCCATTTAATTAATTTCTTAAGTACCAGCAAAACATCCTTCCATTCATCGACACCTATCTTGTTTCAAACTAACGCATAACTGCGAGAACATCACACCACGAGTACAGTTCCACCACAATATGCAACATAAGCATTAATTCTAACTTCAAAGCAAATAATTTCTCGTCTAAATTCGATCAGAGAATACAGCATCCATCCACAATTGTTGCCAATTCTCTCAATATTTACAGCCTTTACCTAATATGCTCTAATATTCCGTGTAATCGCCATCAAATACATTGCACCATCACCATTCACCATCTCATGAAATCACAGCAAACAAGCATAACATTCATCTACAACTAACAACTATAATGATAATTCAGGATCACATTTCTAATTACAAATCTAATTACATACTACATGTAAATATAATATCGTGAGGAGATATTTTAATATTTTAATCGAAGGTAAACAAATGACGGAGACAAATGGAGTAGCATAATAAATACTCGCTCCGTCCTAGTCAATAGTTTTTCCAATGATTAACATAACAGGAGTAGCATAGTAAATACTCGCATAAAAGGTAAACAAATAACGGAGACGGAGACGGAAACGGAAACGGAGTAAATTAACCCTAGAAAAGGAATAGTACCTGATTAGGGTAAGAAGGAGGAGGTGGAGGAGGAGGGGGAGGGTAAATATGAGGTGCAGGATAAGGCGGAGGAGGATGCGGAGGATAAGCATGATGCGGTTGTTGTTGCGGTGGTGGTGGCGGTGGTGGTGGTGGGGTCCATTGATTTTGCTGCAGCTGAGGCGGTGGCGGCGGCAGTGGCGGCGGCGGCGGAGGATATTGGTGGTAG
>JAOWBH010216632.1:0-26224 GCA_028566215.1 Silene coronaria
AAAGGAACAGCTGCAGTAAAATACAATGAAAATCAGAGGATAAGTTTCATCAGTTAAATATCTAAAACAAAAATTGATGATTATTTATCATGCGTTATTCCTAACATTCCTCTATAATCCTTGCTAAACCTGAAATCCTCTACCCCCACCCCCTAATCAAAAGAAGAAACATGTAAACATAAACACACTCAAGAAAAACTGAAGTTTATATGCTACGCAACAAAAGAAATACCGAGAATGCGATAGCGAGCTTATGTGAGAAAGAAAGGGAGAAGGAGAGGAAGAGAAGGAGTGAAAGAATTTTTGGACAGCAAGTTCCACTAATAAGCTGTTACTTATACGGGTATCAATAACCTCAGATTTACTTAACTTTACACAAGAAGAATGAGCATGCTTTATTTTGCTCAGTAATCAACTCACCAGATCCATCTCTGCTGGCAACTACTCTGGAATCACCTACGTTGGCAACAAGCAAGCGGCCACCAACCAATAAAGCAGTTGATGCAGTCGACCCTGCGCCTTTTTGCTGGTCTTTCTCCTCACTAAGATAATTTGCATCTGTCTGTTTAAATGCTTCCACTGAAACAAAGTGGAACAGAAAAAAAGGAACCACCTTAAAATAAAGCATCATAGGTAAATAGATTGCACACATTTATAGACAAAGATATTATAGTACATATTAGCCATTCATACCTATAGCCATTTTTGTGTCTCTTATAAAGTCTGGATGGCTGCACAAATTATCAAATAGATTGTTCTTAAGATATTCAGCAGTTCTGGAACCCCCATGACCTGTTGTAGAGCAACACATAGAAAGAGAAAGGTGCATTAACACTATGACATTTTACGCTATAATATGTGAGAAAGCAATGCCTTACATAGTTACATACCATCAAAAACACCAAAAAATGCAACCATCTGACCATCAATCTCTGATATTTTAGTCTCAAAATAATCTTCCATTGAAGCTCTTTTCCCTTTGAAAGTAGAATATCCATAACTGAACTTCAGATGCTGTTTCCCAGTGAGAAAGCTAATTACACACCACAAGCAAAAAAAAAAAGAGGGAGAAAATCAATAAGCTATCCAGTAAACACAAATCCACGAGGAAACAATTTTTACACTCAAGTCACAAATGTCGAACACTTTGTCTCCAACAAAAGCTCAACGCTCTCTCGACTATTAGAATTGATTGTGGAGGTTACCCAATTAGAATGAACACATCATTACGAGCTCTCAAGAACGCTTACAAACAACAATTATACACAGGTAATATTTTGACATGCTGACATAAGCATAAAAATGGCTACTACAGCTACAAAGCTTTGTGTACAAATCACAGTAAAATGAGACCTTTGTTATTTCAATACTGCAGTTTAGTCATATGCTGTGTATCTGATACTCGAGGGCATGGACAAGGTCACAAGACAAAACACTTAACAAGAACTTTTTCACAAAACTACCCTTCTCAAGTACTCCGATGGAGCCCAAGACAGCATAGCAGAAATAAAAGTCAAAATCGTTGAGTTGGATGTTAAACCATATCAATAGTTCTACACCACCTAACGTAAAGGTCGAAGCTCCAGTCACGACAGATCTGTTTAATAATGAACACATTCTAATACTATAAAACCAAAAATCCTTCTAAAAAAAAAAAAAAAAAAAAAAAAAAATTAGTAGTTCAAGTCAGTACCATTTCCAAGGAGTTTTAGACTATCAAACGCACCCACTATTCAAGCTCACTGCAAGCAAACCCTATAAGAACTAGCTTGTGCAGACTTCACTCACTCAACCCCCAGAGAATCACAAATCTATATAAGCATACTATAAAGAAGACACTCTATACCTATAAGAGCGTATCACATATCGGATGTGGTGTATTCATCACCAATAAGGCAAACTTGTTGAAGCTACTTCAGCATTCACGTCCTCAAATTTCAACAAAATACTCTCCCATCCATCAAACCATAGAACACAAAGTTCTATCAACAAGCAATACCCATTGGCACTTGCAGTTAGTACGAATACACATCACATTCAATATCTTTCCCAGCCCTCCGTCCTAAGCCCCTAAGCCTTCCTTCAATAGATGAATTGGTTAATGGTCATACTCTTACAGTGCAATCAGCAATGCACACCAGCAAATCTAACTGCATTTGCTAACCAAATCTTCTCGCTTTTTCGCAATCACAGTAACACTTCTGAATCAACTTGCATGAACTACAATTTACATGACAAGTTGCAAATTAATCACACTAGCATTTAACAGTATTTACAGTATACACTATACACTAATCACTGTACTCTAAATCAGTAGCGGAACCAGGATTTACAGTTAGGCAGCGGAAATTTCCAGGGTAACAACTAATAGTTTTAAACTACTAAAATTTTAGCAAAAAAAACAATCAAAAACCAACCCATTTCCCAAAAAACTACATAGAACAAAACCCATGAACGAATACATGATCAGTAAAACACATGCACCAAAAAACCTTACTTTAACAAATGATAAAATGACGAAAATACCCTTAAACAAACAAATTACTTGGTAAAATATACCTGAAACCACCTCCACTAAAGGGCAAATCCGGATCACGACTAGTCATTGAAGAATTTGCAGGACTATTTAATGATGATGATGAGGGGTTAGACGACGTCGTATTGGTGGGTAATGAGATAGTTGAAGAAGAAGAAGAAGAAGAAGAAGAAGAAGAAGAAGAGGAAGTAGAGAAAGAATCAGAAGAATCGGGGAAGCTGCTGCTGTTGTTGATCATGCTTTGCTTTGATTGATTCTTTTTTTTTTTTCCAAGGTCAATTTTTTTGAATTTTCTGAGGTTTTCTTTTAAATTACAGTAAAAAAAATTAATTGTTTGTTTGATTTGTTCTTTGGGAGTCACAAGAGACAAATTTACAAATAGGATCCTACCATCATATGTATAGTAGCATTATACATGTAGTTCATTTGTAGTATATTTAACTATTTAAAGCCCAATATAAAAAAACAAAAACAAAACTATGCATCTCGTTTAGTTTTAAAAAAAAAAGACTAAACTACAACTCTTAAACCCCTCCATCTACATCTCTCCCTTAAACGACTAAACCTCCATGCATATTTGATACCCGGGAACATATCAAGTACACGTTAAAGTTTGATGATACATTAATCGATTTAAGATAAAAATATTACGAGCTTTCCTTCAAACTAACTGAGTCTATGCGTAAACATATGGAGCTAATAATGTTTCAGAGGTCATCGTATATTTCATATATTAATGTCTATGAACTCGTAAATTGAACGCACATGAAGAATACGAGCTATTATTAAAAAAAAAAGCATAAGCTTAAAAATACGAGCTAATAAGAATACGAGCTAATATGAAAAAAACACGAGCTTGAACTAAATGGTAATGTATGAAAAGAATATGAGTTATTAAGAAAAGAATATGAGCTATTATGAGAAGAATACGAGCTATTATGAAAAAAACACGAGCTTAAACTAAATTGTAATGTATGGAAAGAATACGAGTTATTAAGAAAAGAACATGAGTTATTATGAAAAGAATTTGAGCTAAAATTTATATGTAATATATAGTTTTAAAAAAAAACACTAGCTAATTCAAACAAAATTGTAAGATGAGGTTACATTATTTATATATTCCAAGTCTTTGTAAAAAGTCTATTGATTTCATGCTCCTTTAAAGATTTATGTTCCATTGATGATGATACCTTTGATGTTTGATCTGCCATCGAAGCTTCGTCTACCATTGATGATAAAAATTGATTAAATTCTTATTGATTTTGATTGAAGAAGGAGAGATATAGTAGTTGCTAGAATAATTTAAAGGGGGAAGAAGATTAGTTTACTGCATAATGGAGGAAGATAAAGATCAGTTAGAAAAATATGGAAGTAGTTAGAAAGAGAAGATGTATTAAATTGAATTACGTAGTTTTATTTTAGGTTTAACATATAAAAAAATAATTGTGAAAGACTAAAATAACCTTAGATGTACAATAACATTGTACATCCAGTGGTATAGTCTATGAACTGGGACAAATCTAGAGATCTGTGAAACCGGGACAGGTTGATCCGAGATCAGAAATTAACTCGAATAATTCCCTCTGAAAGTATATTGACATGATTCGAGGTTTCTTTGGACAAAGGTATATTGACATGATTCGAGGTTTCTTTGGACGAATCATACCGTTCATATTATTGAAAGAGCGAAAGGAGAAAAGTACATTGGGCATGATTTGAGATTTTCTTTATTTGAAATTAACCTACTTTATATATTACTTGATTCAAAACAACAGAACGTGAATTGATCTAAGATAAATAACTTTAAATCACGTTTCAAAAGGACAAAAAATAGTATTATTGGAAGATCTAACAATATAGTTAATAATTTACCTATTATATTTTGTTTTATTAAGTATCGTTCATGAAAAGAATGTATAGTTTACAGTTTTAGGTCCAATATCTAGCCTAATATAAGTATAAAATAAATCCAAAAAATTAAAGGCCAATTTATAGAGTTGAAGTTGAACCTCAACTTAAATAAATTTAATGATCTAAATTGAATTGAAGCGAGCTGAAATTAAGGTGAAAATAACAAAACATAAGTCTCATTAGTGTCTTGTCTTATACTTATTAATTAGTTTTTAAAAAAATTTAATGTTATGGGAAATACTAAAAGTAACAAAGAAGGTTAATGTCAACGATAAAATGGTTACCTTCAGTATTAAAAAAAACAAAAAAACGAACCAAAAGTCACTCTAGACAACAAAAATTGTTATAGAAAGCACGTAAAAAGCGACAAGAAAAGTAGTTCCTTGGTGTAAAATTATCTCACGCAAGTAGGTACGACTTTGTAATCAATAGGCGATCTGTTACCGAAAATTCATAATTGATTAATGAGATTAGATAGTAAAGGTTTATCAATGGTGAAAGCCGATAGGTGAGAGACGAGGATGGAGGTAATTTGCTGCAAATTTGATGGCCATACCGACAATCCAAGACTTTTGAGCGTATATTAACCTTAATCAGCAAGTTATTCTTTCTCGAGCATTATTTTAATAAATAAAAACCATTTTTTTAAAAAGTGGTTTATAGGACCAAATTATTTCTGGAGATGAGTTTGAACTAAGAGAAAAAAATGGCATTTATATCAATTTACAGAACTCTGCATATGTTAAGATTGATGGTTAAGATTAGTCTCTAGTTCGAAATAACTTACGGTGCTCGGCCCAAAAAAAAAAAAAAAAGCTTTGTACATAGCACAAAATTCCACTACTATAATTGATCAATCTTTACAAAGGGTGCGTTCATTTACAAATTTACATGGCCAATAAGAACTATAAATGATCAATCTATTTTAATTTACTTTGGTGAAGAAGGTGCACATTTCCCCAACCTCTCTCCTTCCCCATCTCGATTGTAGACGACAAAACTCTCAAAAAGTAATCCGCTTCTTCCACCGTAAGCAACTCCAAGCTCGTCTGAAAGAGCGGGAGTGTTGTAGGAGTTTCACGCCATTGTTTCATCCTAACTCCACTTCTCCTCGAGTGATGTTGACTTTGACCAACAGGAATCTCCGAGCTGCTTCCAACAATGTGCACTACACTGTCACTGACATCAGCATGTATCACGCTCTCCAAGGCAATTTCAATACCCACTATCCACTCCGGCTCGGCAACAATGCCTCGAAAGCCGGGATGTCGCAAATCTACTAGACTTGAACATTCAACTATCATGATGAGTTTCTCTGTGAGGATGACAAACTTCCCAGCGGCATCCTTGAGTGATTTGCACAGTACCAAGACCTCATCTCCGTATTTGGAACCATCTTCAACTTCGGATAATACAGCTGTTCCAATTGCTTCCTCCCAAGAATAAGGTCTGAGGGGTAATTCTGAGCTAAGATACCTTGGAAGGCGAACTCGTAAGTTTCGGGTTCTCAATTTATGAACTCTACTTCGATTTCTTATGCTTTGTGCAGTCTTTCCCGTGGCTTCAAGCACACTTGCAGCAGGTTTAGCCACTAGTCCAGTTACACCCAAAGCAAACCCTGCAATTGACAGAAGAAAACGATCATATCAAATTATGATTTAAAATCAATTCCTGCATTTGGAAGGTAGTAAAGTTAGCTATCCCCTAAGTATGTTTTTGGGTGGAAAGGGATTCAAGGAGTGCACAATGACGGTTCTTGATACTGCTTTGACCGTCAGGAGCACCATCACTCAATGACTTCATCATCGACAGGGGGAGAAAGAAAGAGGATGTTATTTTATCGAAAATAATTCGCCCAATACCTCTACAATATCTTGCATGAAGTAGAATAGGTGGAAATATATGCCAGTGAAGTAGTGAACCTGCATTGAAGGGCCCATGTTGCAACTCTAAAGTTAACGAAGTACTGGAGCCATTACTTCATTAGTAAGGTCCACCCCTTCGCCCAGGACGCCCACTTTTCTTCTCATCACACATGAATGCATTTACTTTATAAAATGGTATCGTAAGGAGAGTGATATAGTCCAAACTATTTTAAGATATACCTGACAAAACCCCAGGAAGTCCATGTTTCTCTGCACCTCTAATTGGTGACTGGAGGAGACCAGTTAGTCCCTATAGAAGGAAAACAGGCAAGTCAATTGCAAACTTGTCTTTGCTGAGAAATTGAAATTACGCTGGTGTGAAAAGAAAAAACCTGCTGGCTTTAGCATACCTCAAGCAGTTCATTGATTACACCTTTACTCTGAGAATATGCTACTGCTCTCTGCTTTTCCGGTTTTGTACTATCATGGTCATCAAATGTAAAAGCAAGAACTCCCTACAAGTATCACAGTTGCCAATTACTGTACCATCATCACAGACCTTCAAATATCCTGCCAATGTTTTAGAATAGTATACCTTATGCGCAGCTTTGCTGAATTGCGTAGCCGTGTCACTTATAGCATACATTGTGTTGCTAAGCAGACTACTAGTTCCTTTAGCCATCCCAGTGAATAATCCAGAGGGACTCTGCCAGAGAGTAACAAGCTCAGATTAGAAAAACACCATAAATTTCCCTTCATGTTACTCTGACTCAGCTGCATGTGTCGGAGTGTCGTGCCGTATGAAGTGTTGCCACAAGTCACGCAATGTGTCTTGTATGAAACAGTCTCATACATGAGACCAGCCCAAATAATTATATAAAAGATCATTTATTTATATGGTTGATAGGTTGGTCTCACATGTAAGACGACCTCATATCAACTGAACCCAGATGGGAATTAAAGTCTCCTTTCTAGTTTCTACTACACCTGCAGAACTCCTTTTGCTGGAACAGACAGAAAGTCTTTGAAGCCCAGCCCAATGCTTCTAGCAAAGCCCATTGGATTTCCAATTACACCAGCAGAACCAAACACCTGAATCATGTACTACCAACTGTCACGCTGCCAGCTTTCATTGTGAATTTATTATTATGCAATATGATTGTAATGTATACGTAGTTGCTAGACAAGCACTTATCCAGGCAACCATTTCCTTCGGCAGTGAGCAGAACAATACAAAAGAATAGTACATTGTAAACAAAGCTTTGATAGAATATCTTAGGTTAGAGAGGGAATGGAGAAAAAAAATAAGTGGAGGAGGAGGAAGAGGTGGTGGTGGAGAGAGAGGGAGGAGAAGGAGAACAACAGTTAATCCGTTTATGGTTAACAACTACCCTCCCTTCATCTCCTTCATCTGCCCACCAACACCGCAACTACCTTTTATACTCCTTCATATTAACCAGTAAAATTACCCTTCACTCCCAAGTAAGGTCCAACTAGGGCAGTCCTTGAGTCAATGGTGGAATGTTGTAATACATCTGCTAAACAATTATACCCGATCCAAGGTAGCCCTAGTTGCGAATATTAGCTCCCACCGCTACCTTTCTTCATCCTCACTCCAATACACTCCTTTCCTTGATACAAAACAAAGTATAAAATGTCCTGAAACTGTAAATTTTCTACCAGTGTAGCATACCGCATGCCCCAATGACGTGCTTTGTATGAATTTCATTAAACATTTTTTTAGAACACAACAAGAAACAAAAATATAACAAAACATGCACAATATACTCCTTATCTGTTCAAATCAATATCATATTTGGCGCGCATGATCCGGTACCTTGTACAATTCATGAAGAAATCGTCTGGTATAATGCTTGGATAGAATCTCTTGAATTGATTCCCAGCTAGCCATATGATGTGTAATAGTCAATTCCTTGAGGCAGATCTGTGCCCCCTCAACATCAGCAAAAGCCATAATACCCCTCTACAAATAGAAGAGAACAAGTAGATATAATATACATTTTCCAGCAGCATTCTTTAGAACAGGACCTCGGGAAGATAAGATGTACTCATAACCTATTCATTAGAACAGAGCCTCAGGAGCACAGTGGCATTTGGACGATTTATTAATAACATAGTAAAATACCACAAGGCGAAAGAACAACAAGGGTTTAAAGAACAAGAAGACCTCAAACCCCACACAATACATTTGCCTACAATACCTCAACACTTACATGGATAAAAGAATCTGAAGATGATAAACCCCCATGTTTGAGTATTAATGGATTGCTAGAAAAGCTGCAGGGCAATCAATATTATATTAGAAAGCAAAAAAGCAAAATAGAAAGCATCTATAAGTTGATAGAAGACAGGGTGACTCACTAACTTTGTACATTACCTCAATGTCACCTTAAAAGAAGACACATAAAATGCTTCCATGTATATCTTCTTTTGTCTTCTAGCCAGTAGGAAAATTTTCTGCCAAGGTGCACCAACTGGAACTATCTCCGGCAATGATGTACTACTACTAGTGGTTTGATAAGTAGTAGAATCATCTAGCTTGGAGGATCCACGATCTCCATTGGCTCGGACAAAATCAGAATTTGCACGAGACTTGTCAACTGCACTTGGCCTCTGCAAATCATCCATCTTGCATAGTGAAGTTGCTATCTCCGGGTTCAACAACGGATTTGACTTGTACAAGTCAACTAATTTTAAAAGCATCTCCAAATCAATTGCTAGTAGTGAATCTTTAAACCTGCATGCATTTGAATGTTCCCCAACATGTTGGAAAATTAGCACACATAAAAAAAGTGCCGGAGAACGACTCGAGAGTGCTTGGCAGGAGCCTACACCACAGGTACAGTTTTAAGGAAATACGTCACAGCTCATTCACCATTTAGTACTAGCCTAAGCACACCTTCTCAGTTAAGAGATATCACATGCTTGGTGGCGTGGTTACATCTCTAACCTACAAGTGGCTACAACACAATTCAAATCTCCTTAAAAAGGATATTCACTACAAGATCATAATAAATGTCTGAAATTAATCATCCCTAAGACTTTTAAGATATGTGTAGCAGCCTGATACATGTTACTAACATACCTAGTTACGAAACAATAGTTGATCTCCTTTTAATTTACTTCATTTTAAAATAATCCAAGGAATTCAGTGAGTTCTCCGCAGTTATCTCCAGGTGCAACAAAAAATGACACCAAAACTCAACTGATTAGCAACTAAAATCAAGGGCGCATTTGATAGGTGAATCTCCAAAAAAAGCCACACATCAAACTAAGAGCTAGTCACACACCTTACGCTGATATATTCAAATGAAACTAACATCATATCCTTGTTCCTCCATTTCGAAGCCTCCAAACAAATTACAGGGTCAGAAGAGCTCCCAGAAGCATGCGACAAGAAGTTCTCATTCTTTGTTCCTCCATCCTTAATTTTCATGTGGCTCACAAGACTGCTTTTATAATCATCATCAAATGATAAGACAACCGGGTATGGCGTACCACGCAGTTGATTATCAATCTGTAAGCATGAGACTTGAAAGGAAAATGTTTGTTGCTCCATATCTTGCAGACAATCAATTTTTATATCCTGCGCAGAAATGTACAGCAACTCCTGGGGAGATGAGTCCATTATGGAGACCCCAACACAAGATAACCTGATGGATATTTTATCCTTGTATTTGAATATATTGTAGTTCCCTTCTCTAGCTTCCATTTTCTTCCCAAATAAAATAGAGCTTGAGTTTTTCACCTCACCCAAAGAATGACAGCTTGAATCAATTATGCTGAACACCTGCAATATGTAAATGTCCTAACATGAAGATCAGAAAATGGATGCGGGACGCATTATTCAACTACATACTCAGATATAACCTTCATAGCTCCCTCTGCATGGACTGATGGAAGTAATGTCCTCTCGTGTTTCTGCTAAAACAAAAAAAGAGTTTGATAAATTGAGAAAACAGAAGTTCTAAGCAGGTGAAAATACTCCAATCTCCGGCTGTTAGATTTGAATAAACTTCCTTATGGAGTAGGAATGTAGGATCATTAATATTGATGCGCAGACAGTTAGAGTCGTAGAAAGTACCTCGAATGGCATAGAAGACGAAGACAAACGAACAGGAGCATATTCTTTTGTATCATCAAGAGTAAATGATCCTATGATGCGCTCACCAGGAACCTTAGGCAACATACACGTATGTGAGTCATAGATACAACATCAACATTAGTCCAATGCCTTAAAGGCTTCCCAGCCTATGGTAAAGTAAGGGGTTTGAACGCCCACAACCTTCATATTCCAATGTCAAAGAATAACGAGTTTTTCACTTCATAGGAATTCACAAGTAGTGATACATGTGTAGAATAGATAGAATGGACAATATAGACGAATGTGAGAAAAAAGATTGCACACCTCAACAACTAGCCGATGTGGGTAGAAAGGCTCATCCCAAGCATACGGGCATGAAGTGTAAGGGTGGACTATAGTTTCAAGTGTTTCACACTTCTGCTGATAAATTCGCAACGTCTACAGGCAGAGAAGAACACAATATATATGTTATTTTCCATTATAGATTTGAAACAACAACAAAAAAAACAAATAGGTAAACAATCTCCTACAGTAAAGATAATGATTGAGGATTGTAAGAATGACAAGGTCACAAGAAGATAATATAACTCAGATGTCACACTTTGACAACAGAAAGCAGTACATTACTAATATTTTATTTTAATTTTATAGAAAGAAAGCCGTATAATAATATGCTGATCGGTTAAATTTTAGCAAACAGTGAAGGACAGCATTAAGTAATCCTAACCTCTTTAGAGAAGTTATCAATTCTGTATGGAACAAATCCTGTGTCATCATCTGATAGAAGGATGAAAATTGTTCCGGATTTCCTCTCAGTGCCCCCGATTATCTTTTCATCCTGAATGACATCGGCATTCTGCACTTCAACCCGTATCATATTCAACGTACCAGACACATAATTCCGCATTTTGACTTGTGTGTCGCCAACATGGTTGGGAAGGAAACTACCAGACCACTGCCATCCAGGTTCATCAAAACGAACGGCGATAAGTAACTCCCTGGAGAAAGTTTGACAAGTCTTCAGACCAAACACAGCTAAACTTTGTGTTTTACTATTTTTGTAGTCGGTCAAACCTGGTAATTTTTATCACTCAATATTAGCGATATTTATAGTTTTGCAAAAGTAATGGTAATTTACCGTGTTGTATCAATCCAATGAAGATGAGAATGTTGTCCGGCACCCAGACGGTACAAAAGATCTGTACCCTTTTGCTTATAACACAGAGCTTTGCCGCATGCATTGCTAATCACATATCTGCCAGAAGTTAAATAAAGGCAAAAGAAAATAACACAATCAGTACAGGAGAGATTCCATTTCCAGGTCACCATCTTTTGCTAGAATAAAAGCAATGCTACAACTTTACATGCAACCTGAACGCATTAGAGGCTTACGACACGGTCTATTAGTAAATTAGTGTTGTTTGGCAAGAAACAAGGTAACTTAAAAAAATATAACATGGTAAGTTTAGAGGGCTGTTGAAAGAATTTTGTTTGGTAAGATCTAATCAACTTATCTATCAATGCAACATTGTCAATTAAGCTCAACCAAGAAATAGTCAGATAAATTGATAAACTCAACAAGAAGTGCAAACATTTAGTGAATTCATTCTTTTTCTTTATCATAAAAGGAATATTAATGACCAATGCTACTCCACATGGGAAGAAGTGTAAACGATTTAGTGAGCTAATTTTAGGTTCAGATGATGTATACTGGTAGGCACCATAAGTATGCCAATATTATTCACATTCAGTTTGCTTGTAACGTGTAAATAATCATGGTTAAAAGTTGAAAAAAAAAAATCTCGCCTTGGCTGGAAAGTTATGGCTCTTGTTCGTCCTGTGAGTGGATCACCTAGAAGATGTGATGTCACAGATAAGACGGCAGCAGAATTGTTATTAGATGGATGTGGGACCAAAATAACATTTGACCCACTCGGAGAGATGAGAAAAAATGGGCTTGACCATGCAGAACTGGACAAGTTATCTGAGGAATATTCAGTATGACACCTGCTCACTCGAACCATGATCTCACTAGCAGCCGCATTTGGATCAGGAGAATACATAAAGGGCTTAACTTTGCCACTCTTACTTCTGAAAATATTAGAGACCTCGAAATCTGATTGATGATTAGAGTCTTGCCTCCTTTCTTGATTAGCCATATCTACCTGGCTTACAGATTGAGGAAAGCCTGTAGAACCGCTCTGTGAAAGTGATGATTGTGTTATAAATATCCCTAAAGGAGGGCTGCCAAGTTTCTTTGAGGAGATAATATGATTTTTACACAAGTAGCTTTCACTGCCAAAATTTGCAGCTTTTGAATTTGACTTCTCCTCCATTGTTATGAGATGAAGGCCTTCTTTTTTATCTAAAATAACCCCTTCCTCAGTTGAACTATAGCAGGTCGGAAGAATGCGATAGTTTCCTTTTAGCTCATGGTCTGGTCTTGAGATAGCAAGCACAAAACCTGTGCAGTTATATAACAAAAAAGGAACGAAAATACAGAGCTCTCGAGCACCAGACGCCGAATCCATAGTCTTCTCCACTGTAACATATACGGGACCTGCATAATTATGCAGAAGGCTATTGTTAGACAGACAAAAACTACAACAAAATTACCCCGCTGCCTCACTGGCTCCCAAGAGTAACGGGGTAACGGGTTCATATGTGCGCCCTGCGTTAAGAATAAATAGTAGATTGTTTCCAAATGACCGATAATGACAACTGCACCGAAATCTGCACACACTCGGCTATTTTAGTATACAAGAACCACGGATGGTTTAGCGAGTTATTTTGTTTAATTTAATCAATCCATCATACACCAAAAGCCGAAGAATAGCGAGCCCTTGGCCCCATAGGAAAAAGTGCATGCACAAATTGAGGAAACAATACAAGCATAAAACAACGAATATAATAAAATTACCATCTGGTAAATCAGAACTAAAGGTCATCGTTTCAGTGAGTGACAAAACAGTTCCGCTAGGCTTAGCTGTTGATGTGAATGCTTCTGCACGAGGAAACTTGACAGTTTGTGGTCTAAATCCAGCCATACAAAATGTCAAGGATAAATCATGAGAAGAATCAATATGGAAAAAGGAAGCCTCTTCCTGCAAGAAGCATAAATTAAGTTAGGATTCATAAGAGACTAACAAATGGAAAAATATCGATATGGAACTCTTAGTAACCTCAGTGAGGGATGCATTGTGAGTTACTCCGCCACTTTCTATAGCCACAGACACTGCTTGTGGAAGATAGTTTTTCATGGTAAATGGCGTCGTCAGTGCGACGTGATGAATGAACCTGGTTTTCAACTTGTTAATATTACATAGCTGACGACCAGCTTCGACTGTTTGTGTCAAGGCACCATTTACATGGGACCATCTCCGTTTCAGTCTACCAGATAAAGGCAGGATTGTATCCTGAACTGATAGACAACAGCGAAAGACATTACTGCTTGGATGTGACGGACAGCAAACAAGTGATCTTAAAAACCCACTCCGGCTTTCTGATGAGAGGATCTTCGAAAGGTTATGTACTTCACTCCATAAATAATTGTTACCACGAGGACGCCAACTCACGTGACCTGCTTCAGCCAGATGTAGAGGCAGAGGAAACTCCTCGCCCGGAAAAATCGGATCTGCAATCTAATTTCTAACAACGATTAGAAATTGTGTCGAAACTTTATAAATCAACAGAAACAAGTACTACCTCCATCCAATAAATTTCCTAGTTTTTTTATGTGCAAAGTTGGGAATATGAAAATATGTGGATGAAAATCTAAGATGCTGAAAGTTGCGATCACAAACACTAATGACCAAAAATTAACATATAAAAAGGTAAACATTAAGGTGTGAAGTTTTTTGATGGACGCTCCGAAAAACACAAAGAAAGTTTATTCATGGTCGGAGGAGTAGCAGAAAAAGTTGCAGAAAATCTGCGCATCTGAGCCAGCTACATTAGTTCATAGCTCCACGTACCTTTGAAGACATGCTAAAAGGAATGTCGAGTCGTAGCTCCAAAGGAGTTGATGTTGAATTGTGGAATATCACCTGTTACAATGAGAAGTATGACTAAACAGTCATTCCATACACTTGAATAAAATAAGATAGTTGTTTTACTCACGGTTGAATACAGTTGTATAAGCTTGCTGTGTTGCTGCAAAGATACATCGAAGACTACAGGTACAAGAAGCTCAGTATCTGAGCACGAACCTTTGTTATCTCTTGAAAAGTTCACCTCAAAGTAAGTGAGACCAACAAGATCCATTGAAACGGGGTCTGATTTATCATATGTTCCTTCAAATTGAATGGTCATGAAATAATGCCCTGCCTTGTTCGATAGTTTTTTGGTAAAACCTTCTGAAGATGGTCTAGAATATAACGATTGCTCCTCTGGCGTTCCATCAATGTAAATCGGAAGAGACGATCCAGGTAGAACAGTATTCTCATATGCTGCTGATGATGTATCTATAGTTTCGGCATTCCCAAGTCCTTGATAGACTTGGAATAGGAACGGCAACGAGGTTTTATTGTGAATGACATACGATGCAAATCTTCTCGCGCAGAAACTTTCAACAAACTGATAATTCTCAAATCTTTGGCATCTAGGAACCTCATTTATTTGCTTGAGCCCTCTAGCTTCGTTGATCATATTGAGGGCTCTTGCCATAACCTATACGTAAATAACTAAGCATTCAGGAACTATTCATGCATCTATATTATAATACACCACAACTGCTAAATACCTCACAAAATGATTTTGTTATGTTCACATTCAATTCTGTGATTGATTCAAGCTGCACATCGGTGACAATGCCAGAGTCAAACAGAGCACTCTTGTCCCACTTTCTGACGACATGAACCTTAAAGCTCCAAGGTTCTATAAAGGGCTCCCAGAAGACCTGTTAATGCAAAAAAAATCACATATCATAAACGAAGAAGTTACTAATGCTGGCAAGTGGCAACACAATTGCTATGACGGATGAACTCACGCACCTTAAGGATGTTATTGTAGTTGATAAGGAGGTCTCCGTCAGAGAGAAACCGTATAGAGTTCTCTGTGAGACTAGTTTCGATGCATAAATTTTTCATGAGCAGCTCTATCAAAGGCCCATTGAAGCTCCACTGCATGAAGCATGAAGCATGAAGCATGAAGCAATAATAAAGGTAACATAAAAGAATGAAAAGCTCAATACTGCTTAAACTGACTTAGGCATATGATCAGAAATAGGAAGCTAAGTGGCTATTTTTGATGAATTTACTATTTAGCATTAATGCTCAAAGTCGTGTTCCAACTTCCAAGGCAAGTACCTGCATTTGGTTCTTCATGATCAAATTGTGTCTTTTGAATTGTCTTTTGCCCACAATAGCTCGCTCTCTTATCCTCTCCATGTAATCTCCATGGACAAAAATGGAGAACAATTCTCCATATCCTCTCACATTGAGAAAAAGATCTCCAAATAGGGCCATAGCAAGTGGAAAAGTGAAAGCATTTTTTTTTTTCAAATGTAAATATTAAAAAGAGGTGGGACCAAGATGGAGATCATGTGCGAGAGCTTTGCTATTGTGGCCTTTGCAGGTGTAAAATTGTTTTTGCTCTGGAAAGAGAGATTATACGTGTACATGTCAAAAAGATGAGGAATCATACCCTTCCATCCGTCAGCAAAAGGGAGAACTTATCTATATGTATCTTCAAGTCAACATTTCCAAATGAGACTTCAGAAGTACCCGATTCAGCAGCTGAAAACTGAATGCCGTTCCAAAAGTAAAAAACCTGGTGTGATAACTTAACATCAAATGCTTGACAGCTGATATCAACATTGGCGCCCATGCCAACTTTCCCGAGGTCACAAAGTCGAATTTCTGCAGCCAGCTGATGTATGTGAAAGAAAGGCCATGCCTGTACAACACCACTTTCACATATCCCAACTAATCCAGTAGCCTTTTCAAAACTAATTTTAACATCCAGATTATTGCCACGAGAATACAGTTTACTGCTTCGACTATGCAAAGATATTGTTAAAAATTTGCTGTCCTTCCCTCCTCCACCAACAGAATCAACATCGTCTGTATCTAAGCCACCCTGAACATTGCAGTTCTCGGCCTCTTCACTAATCCATATAGGTATATGACATAATATATTGATATTTTTGGATGTGACAATTATGGCCATATCATTTGGCTCCGACTCATCTGACTTTGAAGGCATTGCTACAGGCAGTCCATGCTCCTGAGCTGATATATCAAATGGATCAATAGTTGAACTGGATACATCAAAAGCTGAATCTCTAGGGAATTGTAGAATAAAAGAATTTATATGATCTACGAAGATGACCCAATCCAACATATGATACCATATCTCCAGGGATGGAACATCAATGAGAAGCTCAATTTTATTTCGCTGAGTTATTGAAAGACAGATGTCAAGGACCGAAGATGATGAACTTTCAGACAAGAATTTTGCTAAGCAAGTTGATTTAACCGGCGAAGAGAGCATTAAGGAACGAAACTGGGTACTCAACCTTAAATTCACATTGTTTTCCATAGTAGCTGACAGTTCGAAACCCGTATCAACTATTGCAGCCAAGGCCTGAGAACTTGAGGGTCCTTCTAAGCAGATTAATCTAATAGACATATGATTGACAAAACATCTAATTTCAGTAATTCCACTGCTTGATTCTTGAGGGATTGTACCAGTTTTGACTGACAGAGACTTCACCAACTGAAGGAATACAGGAATATCGCCGGTAAAGCATCTTGATTTCATTTCAACCAAAGAATACTCATCAACTACCTCAGATACTGCTTCAAACCCAAGCAGACAGTAGTTATCTGACAAAAGTGACAAATAAAAACGTCAATACCAATAAAGTATGAAGCACAAAGGATAACTTACAAGGGTCTGTTCAAATTAACTGACTTTTTTTCTGGGAATATTCAGAAATTTCAGCATGTTTTTCCCCCCTTTCATAAGGGTTATTAAACACCGTAAGTGTAGAAAGTTATAAAATAAAAGTTTAGATGAAATAAGCTGGGCAATAGTATGGTATGGAGAAGAGACCTAAGTAATGTACCCTAGGAGTAAAAATTTATAGTGTCTCACAGAATTGACCTCATTACCTTCAAAATCAACACCTATCAAGTAAAGAATTTATCTTTTTTGTTAAGACATAGTAGACTGACAATAAGTTATAGGTCAAACCTCCATACACATATTACGTACAAGTTCGTTATCAATAACTAGCCACCTTAAACAAAAATTCAAAAGGATTTCAACCTTCAGCAGTAACTTCACAACTCGCTATCTTTATCATCAAACACAATGGAGATTCACAGCCTGATGGAGATGACTGGCTTTCATCTTGAAATCTAAGCCACAGATCAAAACTGCTTGATTGAATTAATCTATGACTATCATACCCTGTTTCTTGATCAAAAGTTGAAGTAGTAGAGGCACAATCCTTCAAAATCAATAATGACAGACACATATCACGCCCAAATATATTCAAAGAATCAGCATTGCCAGCTACTTTATCCTCTGTAATAGAAAACTCAGATAGTATTCCTGCTAATGTCTCATCTAATGTATCACTGACTATAAAACTGCCATAAAGCTGTTGAAGATCAAGCTTCAAGAATTGATTATCATCACATATGACCGGCGACATAATGACAGAATCCAAAATTTCAAACTTGTAGATAACAGATTCAAGCTTGTTAGAATCAACATGGCCCCCATTTGTATTAGAAGTATGATTACTGTTTCCTAAACTCCAATCAGGCAAAGAAAAGTACCCAATTAGTAATGCCAAGTAATCTGGCGGTAGAACACAGCAGACATGGTGTACACCAAAGCTTATCTCTAAATCAGAATTCAATAGGTAAGCAAGTCCTTTCCTTACGCGTATATTTAAAACAGGAGATTGACTGGGTAGTGAAGGACCCCAAAGAAACTCCCGTAAGTTATAAGTCCACTGAGCAGAGAAGAGGGTCGGTTCCTTTAAAGAACACAATACATCAAAAGAGTCTCCATGGCCGAGAACAGAAGCTTTACCAACTGGAAGATTCATGCTACCAACGGTAGATGAAGAATCGTGAAAATGTAAGTCAACATTAGCAATGTTTAAATCTATTTCCCAAAAACTCAGTTTGCCCATTGAGGCTTGTTGTAAAGGCAATTTAAGAACATTAGCACTGGTTGGAGCCACAAAATTCTTATCATTTAAGTCAACATTTCTCAAGTCAGGGACAATGATGGCACTCTCAACACTACGGAGCTGACCTGAGTTATGTATTCTTACAAAAGGGAACTGATCCAGAGGAAGTGCGGCCCACTCACTTAATCCGTTCTCACAGAAGTTCGACAACCCAAACCTCTTGAAAGTGAAACTAGGAGCATCTGTCGGTTTCAACTCCATTTGGCTCAAAGACTTGTCATCTCCACCATAACTCTTGAAATCCATCATTTTTCCAGAAAACCTAATCAACAACCCCACGATTCCAGGGTAGCAGTGAAATTCGATGTCCCTCAATCGTACTGTAAACATGTGACGAATAATGTGCTGACTTTTCTGACCCACGCAGTTCAGAACAAAGCACCCATCTACCGATTTATTCTGCTCACTGGGCAACCTGGATAAACATATAGTGTTACTCATATCCTCACATGACTGTCTATAACTACTTATCTTGAGGGCACCCATGGATATCTGGCAATCTTCAACTTCCTTACAAGCCAACCTGCAATCAAAATTATAAAGGAACATCAATATAAACAAGAGCGTAGCCAGAATCATCACTCAAGCAATGCACATAACCAATAGAAGATAGAAGTCAACGACATGAAATTCCGCCCACATGAAACACGATCAACTGTTGGAATTTGATACACATTGGCACTGGCTTGCAATGGCTGACAAGGCATGCAGCCAAATCGCCATATTTTGTCAATGCCATTGATGAGAGCTGGGCTGGAAACAGGGCTTGTTGAAAAGAAATGTTTGTGAATGACAGTGTGAAAAGGATGAGGTCTGCTTGAAATAATGTTGCAGGTGGAGATTCAACGGGGCATATAATATGAGAACTTTATTACACCAAAGGTTAAAAGATAATGCTTGAAATTGACATACAAGTAAACTCCTGGATAAGCTTACTTAAGATGTAATTGTTGTAGATTGATTAACAAGATGTGGCTATTGTCTCCATCATCTTCAAGGTTAATGCCAAATTTGAACAAGTCAAAATTTGAAGCTACTGAAAAGCACCATGGAACACTCGGATAACTTGACGCTACGGGTAATATAACCTTCAGTTTCCTGCCTTGCTCGTAGTCAAAATATATGCGGTCCATATATTCTGCTAGGCTCACCAGAGCACCTACAACGGAGATTGAAAAGTGTACATGAAGGGACGACACCAAAAAAGAAGCCTGCATCAAAAATAACCAACGTTAAGTCAGAACATAACTTAAAACCACCAGTGCAGCCTAGCTACACAAATCAATAACAAATACAATTTCTTCTTGTAAAGCAAATTTTACATCAAAAGAGCAGAAGAAATTGAATTGTTGAAGAAGAGAAGACTGGTCCATATTTTTTGGGTTAGCCCTACACGCACAAAAGAGGAAAAACAAATAACTTGATTTCCTGAAATGAATCTTGCACAAAATAATAATAGAAGGCAAATAGGCCGTTTAACTTATTCACAACTCCATTCCTACTACCTCAAAAGCTATTTCTATTATGGAGCAGCTGCCCTTCATCTCTCAAAAATCCTTACACACACGAAGACTGAACTTACAACAAAGGAACACATGCATGAAATGAAAGAACTTAAGAATTGTTACCGATTTTCAGGTTTTCAACTACAAAGGGACGATGGTCTAGTAATTTTTATACATTAGAGAACATGGAAAGTTAGGCCTAGGAATCGAGAAAAGTTTCAAGACACAACTACTATAAGGTAACACAGCAAATTTGAATTCTTTTAACCAATAAACTATAAGTTCATGCCACACCGATGATTTCAAGAGATACAGATCCCCTCCTATCTTATATGCTCTGAGAGAAGCATTACGAATATATAGAGGTGAACAATATAATCATCAGAATCGATAGAAGAGAGAACTCCATAAAAGATTAGACACACAAATACTACAACAGCATAGTTTCCAATAAAGAGCCATCAAATAGTTAACTCTCCACAAGACGTGCAGGTGGGACGATCTGGCCCAACTATCCATGGAGTCATCTTCTCACACTGACTTTCGAAACAATTATCGAACTGAAATAAATGTCAATTTTTGTCAGGTACTGATAGGTGCCAACCAACTTCCAACTTCTTCACCAAGATGATATTTTCTTCGGTAAGAGATAATATTCATTAAAGGGCGCCAACAGAATGGCGCCCATAAATAGAAAGACATTAAGGGGCGACACCCATATACAAAATGAGGCTATCACAAATAATCTTATCTACAAAACAAAGAAAGCTTAAACGTTGAGCCAAATACAGAACATAAGTTCAAATATCCAACTTCAAAAGGTAAGATCTGAATATTGACATGTAATATAAGATGAGTCCTTTACATCCAACTACACCACTACCTCATAATCGCCTTCTACGCTTCAATAATCCAACCACAATTTTGCATCATGAACTTAGCACTCGTCTAAAGATCAATGAAAGACCTCATAAAACACTAACCCATCTCTAGCATTTCAGTGAGAACAAAAAAGTGAAGTGAAAAAAAAAACTTTCTTCCCCAAAAATTACTAATGTCGCCCGTATAATTTACGAAATTACCTTTGTACAATTAACACACTTACGAAATGACCCTTCTACAATTAACATCCTAATACTAACCCTCAACAAACCATACATTTCCCCGCACCCACCAGAATTCTCAATATAACATTTCCTGAACCATTTGACGGCGGCGACAGCGACAACAACAACAATTAAGGTTAATTACTCTCTTTAATTTTTAATTCATTTACTTGAATTGTTGTAATTAGATATAAGATCAATAAAGTAGGTTTATTCAGTTGAAAAATCTGGAAATTTAGTTATACAAATCATATTTCATTATGTAAAAACCATGCTTGAAATGCTTACATTTTACAATTAAGGAAGTGAATTCTGAAATGGAAAAATCGATTCGAGTTATGGTTTCGTCGCGGGGTGTTGAGGTGCGCGCCAGGGTGAAAACGAACGAGGAAGGACTTCGTGTAGGGTACATGACATCTTCATGAGCCCCTCGTGTAAGTGAGAAGTATACCACCATGGTTGAGTCGTGTAAAGTAACCGTCAGCACCGTGGACCTCTCGCGTGAATTACATGACGACGCCGTGCACATGTCCTGTGCTCTACACGATTTGAAGGTGGCTGTGTCGTGATTGGGACACGAACAACCCAGGAGGAAGGAGGATGTCGTGTCTGGGGCACGATTTAACGATGGCCTTCTCACCACACACGCATGAACACTCCCACCTGTTAGTCCGTTACTAGTCGCCGAAGCAGCACGAAAATGGTAACCCAGTCCAAAAGTTCACTCCAAATTTCAACTATAGTCCATAATTCTACGTCCTCTACAGTTCATACACATAAACAATAAATTTGCTAATGAAGATCGAAAACGAAAATTGAAGAAAGTGTACGATTGAATCCGATTAATTTATTGCGTTTCTCGCTTGTGAATTGTTGTCGTTCATGATTGAATATTTTAGTCATGTAATTGAGTTATTAGGTTGGAGATAAATAAGAGATTAGGATATAATAGGAAAATCAAAATATGAGATAGACTAGGAGTAGAATTGGAAAGTCAATGTCCTAATTCGGGGGATACTAGTAAAACACGGGCGACAAAAAGTACCTCCCAAAAAAAAACATAAAATCACAATACTTAAATTAAGTAAGATGGTGCAATGATATAATTGTTACCTCTAACTGCTTTAATATCAGTTCATCTGGGATGAGGCAACAGGCAAATGCCACAGAAGTAGAAAATTTCTCAACAACTGATAATCCATGAGGTACATTGGGTAGCAACAAAGTTATCTGCACATCAGGTTCAGTCCTTAACCAGTCAACCATTAACCAACATGCATGGTTAAAATTAAGTACTGAACAACAGAGCAGCTTACCTGAAAATCAGTCATGCTTGCTTCATACTGATCGTATAGATCACTGAACTGCAGAGTATCCAGAATATCACCAGCATTATCCAAATTTAGCAAATTACTTAAATCTCCTCTATCAGATGCAAACGAAGTCATATCCAAGTTCGAAGACAAACGAAGATAGCTCGTCTGCATAATCTGTATTTCACTCACCGTGAAAAGAAATAAATTAGTTCAGAGTGCATGGTTGGCAAAGTTTTGATACAAAACAGGAAGATAAACATCTAAGCTTCTACTCAACTATAATGCTCAAGGAAGAAAACTTTTGTATATGGGATTATGGGCACACGGCACACCCCCTTGGTGATCTATAAACAATACTCCTCTAGTTCTTAGGAATTGCCCCAATTCTATTTTCAGCCAATTATTACAATTGCTCCTATACTATTTTGAGAAAGTTTATGACAAAATTCAATGGGATGATGGTGAAACCTAGGGGTGAGCAAAAATATACGAAACGGTTTTAATATACGGATACAATTTCAATTAAACGAATTTCCGTATATACGATACGGATTTCCATATATACGATACGATTTTCAAAAAACGTATCATATTCAGGTCGGGCAAAAACAAAATCGGATACGCGGTTTCTGATACGGTTTTAAAAAAAAAAAAAATTACAAAAACTAAATAATTCAACCAAAATCACATTAGTTAGTCCACGTTCTTATTTCCTATTGCATTTGTATAACGAATATTGAAATTTTTGATTATTTTAGCATGTAACCTATTATTAAATTTAAGTTTAGGATATACCGGTTTTATAACGTATGCAGAAAATGAACAACAAACAACTAATATCCGTATCCGGATATACGGTTAAACCGGGTCGGATCCATATCGGCAAACCGTAGTTTTGCTCAGCCCTAGTGAGACCCACCTCCACGCACACCTAACTACATTCCTTAATATTAAGTAATAAATGGGACAATTCCAACGAATTGGAGAGGGTATAAACTCGTATTTGGAAAAAGCAAAAAAGACTACGGGAAACATTTTCTTGATACATAGTATAATATAAATTGTTAGAAATGATGAAATATTTTTAGGCCATACTCGTTTCACTGGTCTTATGCTGAGCTTGTTACTTTCTAGTGAGAGTGTTATGACAGTGTTAATGGAACTGGAATTGAACTTTTTCAATTAAGTGAGAATGTGAACAAATGGCCTTAATTACATTATCAGCACAGGAGGGAAGAAATTTAGATAGGAAAATATTTTTGTAAGAAAAAAGCAAAAAAAGAGTAAATAAGAAAGGCCAGCCAGATGTGAAAGGACATAAGGTCGCAAAAGTTAGACAGAACTCCACAGCACCAATGCCAAACCCTTCGTCCCATAAAGATTTGAAGTACGCAAATTTTAATCTTCATAAGAAATCATCAATCACCAAAACAAGAAAAGGAGAAAAGTGGGGATAGAAGGAGGGGATGTGGCATGGTTCAAAATCTCAGCCAAGTTGTATCGTATCGGCCGAGTTGTATCATATTTCACTCTACCGATACGAGATATCGCCAGAGAAATCACCGAGATTCACCATGATCCGTCTGCGACGGCCGATTAAGGACCGGTTACTGTGACTACGACCGAGACCGATACCGATATTTAAAACCATGTCATATGTGGAGAAATTGATGAGAATAATTATAAGAAAAACTCGCAGAAAGGAACAAATAGCAGACGCTGAAAAGAACGGACAAAAATTACTCAGTAAAAAAGAACAAAAAATGTGCAACTATATCAAAGATGCTGGTTCAGACTTCAGATCGAATATCCAATGTCCGATATACAATCTCCAATCCAATATTTCAGTTATCCAAACAAATTTCAGATTAAAAAAGGATATAATTGGATATTTTTATTTAAGCATTTTATTGACTAAATGATATGAAATGTCCTCATCTAAATCCTCTTGCATGACAATTATTTTGCCTACATACTCTATTGAGTACCACTAAAAAAACTAGAACCACTTTTGTTCATATTAAAAATCTCTTAAATTTTAACTCACACTTAGGTCTTTCCTCTTATAAATCAATCATCAAACTCAACAGACTCAATAACTATGTTTAGCGCGAAACTTTAAAAAAAAAAAGGGAGGGGAGGATGTAAAATTCCTTGTTTGGTTAGCAAATAGGATATGAGATAAATGGAGGCCGTCCCCTTCCCTTCCCTCCTATTCTTCTATCACACATCCTTAGCAAAAGACAAATCCTAAGGTAATAGGGAACCATGTTACAACTGCAACGAACTTATTTTTGGATCGCATAGAAAAATTTCGTGATTAATATCCATAACCTATCCATATATACAAAAAAGATTGGTTGATTGAATACCGGAATACCGGATCCAAAACTAATTTCTGAACAAATATTCAAAATTTTGGATAGGTGTTGAGAATAATCAGATACAATGCTTAGCCCTTGTTCTAGCCAGCCTGACTGAAAGTAATTACTGAAGTTTTATAATTAAAGGTACAAGTGTATTACCATACTGCATTTTTCTGAATTCTTGTTAATCCAAGGAAGATGTATTGAGATGTCAACAAAAGTAACTGTCCAAATAACTCTCTGCTTCCCCGATAATAGACACCTGTAGCAAAACATTAACAAAGTATCAAATACATAGAAAAGGAGAAAACTCCAATAGAGATTTTCATCTAAAAGATGTGATTTACCATCACCAATAAATATGCGACTATGTCTACAAATAAAATCCCAACAATTATGGAAAAGATGCAGAAAATAAAGGTCACCACTAAACAGCATACTAGTATGATACCAATAAGAGACAATAAATAGCTTTGTGTGCACCATGTATGCTTTTTATTGTTCTCTCTTTATTATCACCACAATGAATGGAACACCCCATAATCAATCATACTAAACTTTGGTGCAAGGCATGATCTCGGAATCAGTAATCGTGGCCTGACAGATATATGGTCGCAGACTCGGAAACTATGAGCCTATGAGGTGCCATGACAGATATATAATACTATGCCACAATCCCTCTCCTCTCGTGAAAAAAATAAAAAAATAAACATTGAAGCCCTTAACCAAATCAGTCCGAAACCTTTACACTTCTTATTCCACGACGTAGGTGATGGGAATCCAGTATTTTCTCTGGGTCAACAAATGACAGACTGGTTATAACAATAGAAAGGTTGCATATGTCCATCCTCTCTTCTGCTTTCAAAAAACCAATCAAGCGAACATATGTCAATTTGCCTACCACTTGGATTTTTGTTTGTTCACTTGTGCAGAAAATGCTTACAAGAAGTCCTGACTAAAATTGAAATATGTTGTCCACAGAGGAATCCTCGTACAGTCAGATAGACATGGTTCCAACTTCCATACATCATTCACTCATCATAGCAAAAGCTTCAAAGGATTCCTGACTAAAACTAAACTATGTTGTTCTTTTTTGTAAAATATAATAATATTAATAATGGACACCAAGGGGATGACGCCCACGCACAAAAGATATCATTGATGTGGCGCCCATCTACAAAAAGACACACAATGGGGGCGACGGCCATATACAAAAAGATACACTCTAAGGTTCTGTTTGGCATGCCTTTTCAGGTACCTGATTTGACAAAAATAGCTTTTTTGTCAAAAATTTCAGGTAGC
>JAOWBH010216633.1:0-16937 GCA_028566215.1 Silene coronaria
AATAGCCTACTGACATAATATTTGTTCTGGTAGCTTGTTGAATAATCCTGACCGCTGTAACGAGCAATCAAAGTCCCGTACAAACTTATAGGAATGTCAGATTGGCCTTTAGCAAATAACTTCACATCTATGAAAGCTTCGAAGGCATTGTAGAAGATTGTATAGTGCACTGCTGCATAACCTTCCATGCCGCGAACAACTGAACACAAACGCTTGTTATACCACAACATGCCCGCCTCACAAGAACCTGCATTCCAACCCAGATCACCCCAGCTCACTTGAAACTTACCAACTGGATCCTTCAACTTAAGAAATATACAAAACTCAGTGTTCTGAATAGCGCGATAATTGAACTCTATACAAGCAAGACCGTTATCGGGCAACAACTCAGAGCAGCTTTCATCTCTCTTATAAATAGAGAACTTATCACCTCCATCATCAACTATGATAGTTCCACATAAAGCAGAAATCTTTTTAGTGATTCCACTAACAAATACAGTGAACACCTCCACTTTCAGGTATCCAAGATTTGATATGTCGCTCTTCGGAGGTGGTATGCTTCTGATGCATTAAAAGCCAGGAAAATGTTAAATTCGAAAGTTTGCAATCTCTATTACTGTGTACAACATTTCACGCAATTCTCTTTACCTGGTTCGCAAGTGTAATTGACTACAACAGTGCTGTAACTATGTTTGGAATACTTGGCAAAATCTCGAAAATAATCAATGGCAGAGGGCTACACAAAGAGAAAGACTTACCTAGAAACAAGAGAGCCTGGACGCTGGTGATCGTGCGATACCTGCACGTAAGATATCAATAACTCAGATGAACTTGCAGGTTTCAGGCTTCAGAGACACATAAATGAGAAACTAAAGAGAAACATGAACGAGTATAAAAGTTGTGCTCACCCTCGGTTTTTTCTGCACCTCCTCTTGTTCTTTACTTGATTTTACTCGGTTAGAGTTGTAAATTTTTCGATCTCTATAAAGATAAAGATAGTCATGATGCCATCGGACTCGCACTTCTACACAAGCATATTGTGTCCGAATAAATAAAAAGTTGTCCCCACGGAGGCCGGCTGGAATCTGTAAACAGTCACCGGCAATCTTATCACGGGAATCCCACAAGTTTACTTTGATAGTAAGGGTTGAATATGCTGGCACTACAACCACATTTCTAGACAGCCGGATGGGTGTCCCGACCGTAACACGCATAGGTTGATGTGACGGCTTCTCAAAAAGCCGTGTCTCCAACTCCTTCACATCCTTGTCACCACTGCAGTACATCCTGGCATTTTCATACCCAGCGACAACACTTCCGTAAATATCAGCAGCGTTACACTTCTTATCATCATTATCGTTTTTGGTAATTATAACCTGCACAGAACCATAAAGTGCAAACTGGAACACCACATAGTAAACAGAAGCGGATCCATTAGGACCTTCGACATCACACTTGATAAGCCTATCATATGAATCTTCAGTCATGGGATCCAACTTAAGCTTTCTATTCACAATATCAACACCGCGATTCCTATCATACAGACATAACTCCAACTCTGTGCCAAGAGACGGAATGATGGCACCACCATCAGGGCCAATTAAAGATAAGGTGCCCTTTTCGCATATAGTCTCGGAATCTTTAGGGTCACGGTTATAGAGATCAAAGCGAGGATGAGATCCTTCCAGAACTCGAATGGAGCCGTAGATTTCACTTGGTTTCCCGTCATCAAACTCAGCTGAAATGCACACAGAAAACACCTGAATCAATGGCATTGCTAAGTTCCCCTTATATTCAGCCTCAACCTCACGGGTTGCCTCAACTTTACGTGCTTGACAAGGTTTGATTAAGGGCTTGGATATGCTGGCAGAACTTGTCTGTGGTTTATCTTTTCGTCGAAATTCTCTCCATTCCTTTTCCCAATCTATGATTGGGTTAAGGTCAGGTTCATATCCTACCATCTGTTTCACATCATCAAATTATAAGATTACTAGGCTTAGTTTGGATACAAAAAACAGAGGGGTGAGGGAAAGAGTGAAGGGATTAAGGGGGAGGGGGAATGGAGGGACGGAGTTTTGCCTCCAAATCATTCCATAGTTGGGAGGAAATATAATTTGCCATCTAAAAAACGAAAACCGTCTCCCTCGAAATCTATTTTCTCCTTTTCCATAGGAATTCCTTTATTTAAATAAAGTGCAAATCTTTTAACCCATATGTAAATGCCTCAAAACTCAAAAGAGTAAAAGGGATAAATTGTCGTAACAAATATCAAACGTTAAGCCGGAGGAGACAATGGTACAAGAAAGCGAGAGTATTCTCCATTATAGTATCGAGTAATAACAAGCATATAAAACGATGTAAATACAATCTGTCAAGCATAATTTTTGCCTACAACCCACAGGTCACAACCATGATCTTCCGGCTACGTCACCGTTCTATTCCTTACAATCAAAAACCATTGTGGCAGCCAATAATCGTATGTACTTACCAATTCTGGCAAATACCATATACTCTGTATTTATCTATTCCTTACAATCAAAAACCATTGTAGCAGCCAATAAATCATATACTTATCAATTCTGGCAAATACCATATACTCCGTATTTATCTATTCCTTACAATCAAAAACCATTGTGGCAGCCAATAAATCATATACTTATCAATTTTGGCAAATACGATAAGGCGGTCTTACACTAGAATTACTCAATACTTTAACAATCAAATCCTATACTATCAAAAACTAAACTACCAATTGAAAGTTTTGAAATTTATGCCAAAATTCAGAATTTATATGCATAAAAATTCAAAATAAAATTACGGTAAAAGAAAAGAGGGGAGAAAACAAACACCCAAAGCGATGAATTAAAGTGGTAAAACATACAATAATTAGGCATAATTTACCTCAAGAGTAGTGGCGATTTACCCAGTTGCTCTGTTGTTTGCTTACTAAATTAGGGTTTGTTATTAAAGTTAAAATTCATGTTGCGTGTATGAAATTGGTCATATATACTGGTCACTGGTCAGTGGTCAGTGGTCACCCCAACCGACCCAATTATTATTTACTTATTTTTACTTTTTTAAACTTTTTGGAAATTGCCTTTGGATATGAATTGGAGATCCATGGGTAAAAGAATCGAGTTAGACTCATCAAAGTTTAAGACTCTGGTAATGACATATCAGCTTTTTACTAACATTTACTATTATTTTATTCTTCAGGCTCGTTTTAAATTCTACTTTTTCACAACACTTTTATTGTGAGGTATTAAATAAAAAAAAAAAATAGTTTACACATGGAGGACATTTATTGAATGTCATTACCAAAATAATGGAGTCAAGACTCTTGTAGAATCTTAAGGTGAGTTTTTAAGACTCAGATTAAGACTTTATCAAAACTTGGAAAGATTATTGGTGGTCTTGAGTGAGTCTTGTCTCAAGACTACCAATAATCTTACCTTAAAACCTGATCCAACATGTTAATATTGTCATCCATATTTCCTAGTGCTTAAAATACACCTGTCAAAATTGACCCAACCTAAAACCCGCACTCAAGACCGAGTCCAACCATAATTTTTATTGTTACAAACTGATCATTTATTCAAAAATAATTTGATAATAGTTGACCTGAATGACCCGATCCGACCCGGCCTGAAGCCTACGTACCTAAAATAACTCAACCCAAAATTGAAACGTTATGAACGAGATCCGATTGGCCTATTTGCTAGGGCTACTCAGGAATATTAGCCCGTTAGTTATTGGATATGGATCAATGATATATTGATATGCATGTAGGTAGACCGGGACAAAAGTGGGGGCTGTTGGCCAAGCCCACACTGGCCCGCCACTAGAGGTGATCATTGGTCGGGCCGATGCGGTCTTGGATGATAATTACGACCCATATATGTGGGCCGGGCCGGGCTGAGCAAAATGAGTGGGCCTATTTAGCAAGCCCAAACCCGGCCATTATGAGCTAAAACTGAGTTTTCGGGCCTAAATGGGCTTTTTGACTCTTTAAATTTACGACTTATTGGACGAGAAAATTTGCATAATACCTCCAACTACTACTTTAAAAACGTACTTAGTTTAAAAAATTGTACAAATTATGACGAAACGCATATGAATTAATCTTTAAAAATATAATAAAGACAACTATCGGCACATTATAATGCTTAATCGTGACTTGTAGATATGTAAACATCATTTTTAAATCTCGATAAATATATACATGAGTTTGTAAATAAAGAGTTATTCATAACTTTAACGCTACTTAAACGAACTTTATTATAAAAAATATTTATTCTATTAATTATTATGGGCTGAGCCGGACCAAAATTTGGGCCAAACACATGGCTAAAACCCGGCCCAAAAATAAAAGGCCCAAGCCCTTCAAAAATCCGGGCCGGGTCGGGTTGGGCCAATTGATCACCTCCACCCGCCACACACAACCGGTTCCAGGTATTGCTAACTCGTCCAACTCGCTCCCATTACCGGTCTGCCCCGACTCCCGGGATATATATCAAGCCGCCTGACCCCAGCCCAACCCTAGCACGCATGGCCCGCTATCCCATACCCCTCTAATGTCTACATGGGCCGGTTTATGGCCATCACAACCACAAGCCTAGTGTGGGCTCGAGCTCCCTAACCCTTAGCCCAGCCCAACCCATGCTAAACCGGACTACTGTCTAAGTCTACATGCAGGAAGTCCAATGCAAGGAAGATGTACCCCATTAGTTTTTTAGTGATATATTAAAAAAAAAAATTTATTACAAATTGATTATTATTCATAATTAGCTTAATAATACTTGACCCTAAAATGACCCAGCACAAAAGTCTATAGTCCCAAAAATGACCAAACTTGAAACGTAACCGATTGACCCATTTTTCAAATCTAGATTGTAGATCTATCTTGAGACGGTTTTATCTGTCAATATTTTTTAATAGAAAAAATCTATTTTATAATAAAATGTTATAACCAAAGTTGTCACATTTTGACAAAAAAGTGATAGTAAGATTTTTTTTTCCAGAAATTATTTGCTTTTTTTTTTTCTTATCGTAAAAGTATTACATTTGGTCTGTTTTTATTTCATAAATAAATTGTCATTTTGAAACAAGAACTTGTCTCATAACGAAAATTAGGACACTGCTGGTAAATACACCCTCTATCTCGGTTATCTAGTCATTTATTTATTTAACGTATTTTATTTTAATGTGTCTCATTCATTTGCTTAACTTTTTATATTGTGGGATAATTTTTTTATTGGTAATTTGATTATCAAATAACTACTATCATAGTAATATAACGTCCGTCTCCTTCATTTGGTCATCCATTAAAAACAATTATAAATAATTTTAATAATTTATAAATGGTCCACCCATATTATTTTTTTGGTTTTTGCATCCATGTTTTGTAGTTTGTACAAATATTTCTATCAATGAATTATGAACATTGCGTAATGCCTTTCAATGATTTTCCATCTTATAGTACTAATACTCTGTATTTTATACGGAGTGCGTACAAGCTTTCAACAATTAGGAAATTAAATCGTACTAAAAATGTATCAAGCTTCTGACAGACTTATTAAACACAAGTTCATAGTATAACTTTTCATATTGCAGTACATTAAATTTGTATCCATACTATCCAAATTGCAGACGAGAATCACTTCGATTAGAGACGAAGCTAGCTATAAATTTAATCTAGGACCGAAATAATAATTTATCTTGTATATTTATTTTTTCTCCAAAAAAATGGCCGACCTGATTTTATAAACCATTTGTAAGTCATCCTCAAATTCCCTTTGAAGTACTTGAAGGTTGAGAGGAGGTTGTATTTTTGTAGTAGTGTGATATAGATCAATTTTGAGATGTATTAGAGATCCAATAAGTGATGAACCGGGATTGAATCTTACAAACCCAATTTAACATCCATCGAGCTTGGGATAGACTTGGTTAGCTAAACACAAGATCATAGTTTTGTTTGCAGTACAATTAAAATCGTACCCAAAATGTAGGTGACAACCACCTCGATAAAGACAAACCATTTCTGATCCACTCTCAAATTCTCTTTCGAGTACTTGAAGGTTGAGAGCATGTTGTGGTAAACAAGACTCGAAAATGATCATAAATTGTCGAACTGAAGTGTAATTCTAAAGGGGCAGCATCTTTGAGGACATGATCAGGTCATTAGATCAACATCAAACCGTAGGAGAATATTACTGACTGTCAAACAATTGCAAAATAAAGTCTATATTGATCAACCTTAGCAGAATTAGAATTATGGACAAATGCATTCTATTCGCGTAGATGATAACTAAATCCCGAAAGTGTGAGCCTTCTAATATTAAGTCTTACATTTTCGACACACATAGGCATGGTGCCATTGATGAACATTGTTTTCGAAACAACAGAATATATTTTGATAGTGTCGGTTTCAAGCGGATGAACTATAGACTGAAACGTTGCTTCCATTTAGCAAAACCATGAAATTAAATATGACAACAACTTAACTATCATGAAAACAAGTAAAACACAAAAGTGGACGGAATTACTGTTCGAAACAACATATTGAATTACATAAAATAAGCTACATTTTAAGTTAAACCAAAGTAGTTTCTACTAACTTAATGGTTTTGGGAGAAACTACTGACAATTATCAAACCAATTGTTTTGGTTTCATCAAATTACAACTAACAAATTATGTCATTTTTAAATGCTCATTGGCTAATTATTTTCATGGATTATCTTTCTTCTCTTGATTATGCCCATGATTTCCCTTGTTTCCTCAATGGTTAGATGATCAAGCCTCTCTTTTGGAATCTTGAAGTGATTTCCTTCTGTCTCGGAATTCTCGAAATAATCTTGTATGGCATTGGAAACAATTTGCCAATTTTTGATGAACAATTTCATCATTTGTTTAAACTGAACCCGATCGTAAACATTAACGGTAATCACTAGTCTAAACTCATCGGCTACACAATCGTACCTAACTGGCTCTGCAATATGTATACAGAGGGTTAGGAAAGCCTTTTGATGAACAATTTCATCTTCAAACCATAAGTTAGTTACGGCTTGTCTAAGGCTTAGAACACCAAGCTCCCCGCCTATCCCTAAATAGGTGTTGGAGTTCTCATCATCACCGCCATACCTTCCGAAAAAGGTTCCCATTACGGCACCGGGTATGTTGTAATTTTGAAAATCACGACATTTTTGCCATGGTTGCTTGTTATCCTTGTCATTGGGATCCGGCTCGCCTCTCCCGCGACGCCAAGCTATAAAATATACGCTGGACCTTTCGTATTTCACTGATATAGCAATAAGAGTTTCTTCATCATCAAGAAGAAGTTCCAACACTAGAATTGCAAGTAGCGGATCAGGATTAAGTTCCGTGATACGAAAGCCGTGAAAAAGCTCGTCATCGGAACAACTAACCCGCATCGCTTCCACACATGCTTCATATTTTTGCCAAAATAATTCTCCAACATCAACATAAATTCCGTTTTCATCCACATATTCGGCAATATCTAAGTTGAACACGATGAGTTCCGCCATTTCGACTTATAAATACACGAACAAAGCTAATAATAATACTAATACATGGAGACCTAACAGAAGTAAAAATAATATTTTGCACAAAAAGAGTGACCTATTATTATTATTATTATTATTATTATTATTATAGATGAAATGGCATTGATGATTTGATGGTAAGGTGAGGGTTTAAGGTTGGAGTGAAGGGATGAGTAGGAGGAGGTTTTAAAGAGTTCATTTGTCTTCTAGCTTTATAGTACGTAATATGTAGTACACAGTGCAGCTGTAAAAATGATTTTGGTAGATATGTTAACGGTAAAAAATAGTAAAAATAAAGCATATTTGATCGTTGTAACAAATTAATCATTCGACTCATGTAAACGTATCATACGTTATAATAATCCCTCTGTCCCGCTCATTTGTTTACCTTTGATTTTGGTATAAGGACCAATAAAAGGGAAATGAACCATTTGGAGGTAGTGTTGTTGTTGAGTGACAAGTTGACGTACAATAAATATTCCTACTATAGAAAGGTAAACAATGACTTAAACACTGGTAAATATATAACCAGGACGGAGGAAATACACGTTATTGCGAGACGATTGTCTTTAATCATATTTGATCATCCAATTTAAGTGAACGTTATATTTACTCCGTTTTCATCATTTGTTTAGCTTTAATTTTGACATAAATACAAAAAAAAAGGAAGGTCATTCGGGATGAAGCTAGTATTGTTTACTGACAGGTGGATAATCGAGTTATGTACTTATGTGAAGGATCAATAAATATAAAAAAGTAAATAAATAATTGAGACATTCGTAAATGAAATAAAAATAAATAAACGAGACGGGACGGGGAAGTTCACCTTATTGCAAAACGACTATTTTTTTAATATTTGTGACAGATTTTTTTTACAAAAAAATTGAAAAGCAGAAATACATAAGAGACTTATATAAACAGTGAAAAGAGTAAAAAAAAGTACTTTAGGGGGTAATTTTTTTCCTTATTAGGTCAAACCCAAATTAATAGTGTATGTGTCTACTTTAGGGCAACATTGCCTTTTGCGTTTTTTTCCGGCCATGTGTCAGAAAGACAATTAAAATTGTTGAGGATTAAAACAAAAATTGTTCAGGCTTGTTTTTTTCTCGATTATAATTTCCCTATATTACTTATATTCATTAATTAGCATAACTATATCACTAAGTGAAGTTAAATTAAACTTTGTTCAAAAACACTTAAAACATATAATAATAATGCAATTCATCAACATTTTATAACTCGTCAACGAGAGTTATCTTCATAACGATCTACGGAGTACTCCATACTTGGATCAATCTTAAATTGTTCAATAAACGAATGAAAATCGATTGACTCGATGATGTACATTTTTAGGTTTATTATTTGAGTTTCGGTTAGACCTTGAAAACGAGTTTATCAGGTTGGTTGCGGGGATGTGCTAGTTAAGGTCTAGTTAATTTGAGTTTGCAAGAATTCGCGGCAGATTGGGTTAGGTTGATTCACTTTGAATTCGGTTAATTTTGATGCTTGGTAATTAAGTTACATAGAGATAATAGTTACTCCGTAGCCTGCGACAGTAAACATTCGGGTTTGGTCAAATATATAGGGTCGTGTTATTTTGAGTTGCAGGTCAAATTTGTGCCCTTTATTCAGGTGCATGGAAATTCGATCACATGCGGATTATGATTTATACTATGATACTCGATAGATATCATTTTAAGATAGACTACTTTTATTTTATCCCTGAGACAGACAAGGTAACTAAGTTAAGTCTCGTGTTTCTGAGACCGTCTCATTGAGAAACTAGTGCAGCTATATATTAATCCAAAATGTAATGTTTAACTGTTTAAGTTAGTTGGATAAATAAATTTAACAGTTTAGATTTGTCCTATTTACGTAATAAGTGGAGTCTTATTTAACCTTTTTTTTTGGGTCTTAAAGCAGCTAATTTACCGTTATCAAGCAACTATGATGTACCACAAAAAATAAAACAGACTTATTTGACTTAAACTTAAAACACAAATTCTTGTTAAAGATTGACACTTTCCATCTTAAATTTAAGTCGGATTAAATATATTTGTTTGAGATGAATATTACAAAGGAAGCTTACATTGGAAAAGGAATCATGATTGATAAAATAAAATTGTGACCATATAAAAGTAATGGAGAAATATTGAAGGGTAAATAGTGAATCTCGAAAAATATTTAATCATTAGAAAAATCAGGATGAAATTAGGATCATCTTCACAGAATACTACTTTGGTGCTATGCAAAAATATGCCTCGATAATCACTTTTACATATAAATAGTACTGTCTATAGAAATAGCGTGTGTTTTTCTATCTCGTCCAGTTTATAAGATAAGAGGATTTGACCAAATAAAACTCGTTCGTTGTTATTGTGCAAAACGGTCTTATATCGTGACACGGTCACGTTATGTCGAATTTGGGTTATATCAGTTCATGACTATGTCAATATCGAGTTCGGGTCTGGTTTTGCTTTGTTTGGCACATCTATTTATTATCCGTAATTTTTTTTTCCAGTATCTTACCAATTTAGCGAAATTAGAAGGTTAAAAGATTGTATAACTTTATAAAAATTGTTCATAATGTCGATTTGTCTTGGCCTTTATCGCTTTAAATTTTCATTAAGTCGAGGTTAAATATCGAATTAATGTCGGAATATCTTTCGGGTTCTATCAATATCCCCTGGTTCTTATCCTACTGTGTGTGTCACATGAAATACTTAGTTTAGGCTACAGTTCTTATAGCTCGTCTTAATTTGGAATGCTACTCACCTATACTATTTCCGAAATTCTTAGGTACTTCGGGTGTACCAGGTTATCGATACACCCTAAACAATCGGTTGTTGGAATGCTACTCACCTATTAAATAGCTAGTTTACCATAAAATTCTTATAGTTCATTTTAAATTGGAATGCTACTCACCTATTAAATAGCTAGTTTACCATAAAGTTCTTATAGTTCATTTTAAATTGGAATGCTACTCACCTAATATTAAGTACTACTTCCGAAATTCTTAGGTCATTCGGGTGTACCACTCGTACACACTAACCAATCACCTGTTTATTTACTCAATTATTTACTTTTGGTAAACAAATACTAAAAGGGAAGGCAAAGTTGTTATATTTCCATGTGTCATTTTCAATTGTAAAACAATTTTGAGGATCTAACAAATAAATGCCAACTTCTTACTTATTTTTGTATGTCTATTTAAATGTCAAAATTGACACAAAAGATTCTGGTCCAACCGGTCCGGTCCGGGTTTGGACTGGAATTATTCCGGTCCAATCCCGGACCGAAATATATAATTCCGGTCCGGTTTCTGTCCATCAATTTTGGGAATTTCGGTTTCGGTTCATTCCGGTCCGGTCACCCTATAAAAAGAGTGTGTATAATTTGTTTGACTGTTGGGTGTTGCGATTTCAAATTTTTTTGTTCAATTGAGTGTTTAATATTGTTAGGAACTTAGGAACCGAATTTTACTTTGGATCGTTAAAGTATTATAGGATTATAGGATAATCAATTTTGAATTGGATCGTAGTATGTGGAATTGTGTACCTTAGAATTACTTATCGATTGAGTGTACCGTACCGAAGAATTTCTTATTTAACATTTATTGATTTTTATGAATGTTGAATAACAAGTTCAAAAGATTCATAAAATTGAGACTCCAAATATTTATCTAAAGAATGACTCTAATAACAAATTTTGAACCATCTCAACCAATAAAGTGTAGTTTATATTAAGGAGATTAATACAAGCGTTTATACAATTCACACCAAACTTCTTAAAGCATCACACAATTGAAACAAGAAGAGTAGAAGATCGACAAAAGAAAGAAAAATATTGATTATTACAACATTTACAACCCATGAAGTTGATTACTAGTTTCTTCGTTTGAGAGACGCAGCAGAGAGAATGACGAGAATCATGAAAATAAATGCAGCAATGAAAGATGCAACGACAGCTCCGCTTACTCGCTGACAGAAACTCCCAAATTGCTGGCAAATCGCTACCCAGTTGGTCTTTGTGTTGCCTTGGTGGGCTAGGTAGACTATGGCTGCAGCTGCTCCTGCTCCTGCTGTTGTCAATGCTACCATCACCTGAAGTATAATAACATTATCTCAGTACCTCAATGACCCCAGTGGCATACGGAAAGGATGCAATGGCTTGAAATATTACCGTGTCAAGGGCGAGGAGGAGGAACTTGATCCCAGTGATATGAGGCCTCACTATGCTAACTAAAGAGAATGGCATGGACAGGACCAGGTATGCACTTGCTATTGCATTTGCTGCAACGAAAAACCTGTCATTTTTTTCAAATAAATGTTACATTACTCAGATTCTTCAATTTCCAGGTTTTGTTTAGGTTTTTGAGGGAAAAAAAGAACACTTACGAGAAAGCGGGAAGATCATAGTATCTAGCTCGAAACTGGAAGAACTGTGTGAAGAAGTTCAAAGTCTGATTAGTAGTTCCCATAGTAATAGCAGCAGCAAGAGCAGCAACTATCCCGGCTAGCCGTAAGATGAAGTCCAAAACAGCAAGTCCTCTTGCCAACCCTCCTCCACCTGCAGCCATAGCACCGACTTTCATGGCCGAGAACCCTTTGTTTCCTCTTGGCGCAGTAGTGTTTGCATCATGAATGTTCACTGTGGCTGATTCCGACATTTCTGCTACTGTCGACGAAGTCTTACAAGATTGAGATGGTTAGAAAAGAGAATTGTAATTGTAAATGAGATGATATGGATTAGCACAAGATTAAGGAATATATAGTTGTTTGATGCATAGAAAAGTAGGTAATGATGAAGTAGATGAACTAAAGTGGAGTTGTTATTGAGACTTACTCCATTGTCATTAATCAAGAGTGGTTTGTCCAATAATTTTGCACCTTTACAGTATTTCAGTTCAATAACTTTGGAAGTATTAAACAGAGACTCGTAGCAGCTATGTTACTCCGACTCCTCTAATTTCCTCGTGTACCCGTGTCCTACACTCGACACTCAGACATGGGTATGACCCTCGTATACCTCATTTTAGACCAAAGTATACATATTTTTTGAAAAAATAGCCGAGTCCGACACTTGGACACGCACCCGTGTCAGATACTTCTACACGAGTTTGAGTAACATAGAGTAGCAGAATGAATCCAATAAAGGCTAATGGCAAAAAAACAAATTTAAGTCATGGCTCATGAGAAACAATGCTTGTCAGTCATTCGAATTTTACGATAAAACCATAAATTTTCAACTGTGTTTACAGACCGAGTAAAATTCTACTCTATAACTAATTCCATGGTCACCATGGATGTAAACACAATTGACAATGAGAATTACTCTCGCGAGTATAAAATGAATTGGGTTATAGATCAAAGGTTGGAGAACATTCCGGCAAAGGCAGAAATGCGTCTATGAACGCAAAGTCCTGCCTCGTGCAGCGAGTGCTTGATGGGTTCTACTCACAGCCTCAGCAGAGTCATTTAGAGGAGGATAGCTCAAGCTTTCTGATAATCAGAAATCTTATGTAAAACCGTCTTACGCTAACTCACTGTTAAACCACTTCAACCAGTAATTCTACATCCCTTGTATTTATATAGAAGAACAGATCTTGGTCTGATTTAAAATTTGCGCTGCAAGCACCCATAACCAAAAGAATGATCAACTAAGGGCATGAGGGCAACATTGCATCCGAACAGGCGAACATTACCCTCCAATCACGATGCTCAAACTACTTGTTAATAGCAAGCCATGTAATCGACAAAAAACTTGGCCAAAACTGCTACAAGCTTCGCTCAGCATACCGACTGAGTCTACTATGACGACGAAAGCATCAGCCCTAGCCAGATGTCCCTAGATGTGGATATGGATCTGGGAAAAAAAGTCAGGTTACAAATTTTTTTTATCAAATGTCTGGAAAACTCTGACCAAATTGTGATTTATAAAAACATATAAATGAGGATTACAAAAGTATTTGGGTAACTCTCACATGTGTGAGACGGCCTCATACAAAACTCACTCACTGAGATTTAGGCAAAAATATTAGCTTCGTGAGAAACTTTTGGATGGTCTCCAAATTATTTCACAATAATTTTGGATATCAGAAAAACATGAAGAAGTATGAGGGATTTTAAACTAGGTAGAGCATAAGAGAGTAAGGAACGACGGAGCACAGAAATACCTCTCTAGGTCCTACAAGAGAAAGATATCCTTACTGTATCAGAGCTCAAAATTACATTCTGCAAGTAGGCTGTAAGCTGTCTCGCGATATCAGCACCATGGCCTAGAATGACAATGCATGGTAAGTAAGTTCAGCTTCTGTAGAAAATTTTCCTGAACTCTTACAATTTTTTTGCTGATGACTGAAGTTGCCAAGCCAAACTTGTTTATTAATATGATCAGGTCCAAAAAAGGCTTATTGTAGCCAGCTTACGCGAAGACAGGAACAAACAACACACACCAGCTCATTAAGCCGTACCTGGTTTCAGTGATTCATGATCGTGACATACAGAAAATGAGCCCCTTAATCATAATATGACCCCCTTTTTAATTTCATTGGTGACAAGTTAGACAGACATAGCAATCAAAAACTCATGTTTCAGCTTAGCACAGGACTTAAGTTATCTCCACCTGTAAGTTCAATGCTGTTTTGACCTTGCCTTATTCTACCAGTCACTTGACAGTTTCGTTGAAGCAGAGATCCATCTTCAGAAAACCATTCATGGCAACAAAATAATCCATCTCGGTATCACAAATGCCAAGTAATTTTTCTGTGCTGTGGGAAAAATAGCCTTACTTTTAAGTCCTTGCCACCTGCATGGAACAAGCTTACAAATAACATTATCATTTATGGGCAAAGCAACTATCTGCTGCAAATGTGGTGCAGATTTGTTTACATTAATTTAGTTCACACAATAGTGTACAACAGCCCGTCTCTCCAGTACTGAGCACTCTCCCAGGTTCAGAAATACAGAAAAAGAATATGATCAGTTGAACTGCTGAAGTTACTGAAATCCATGAGTGGTAAATGAAGAGTTGATTTAGTTTATATGGCATCATTCACAATAAGCTTACAGATATCTCAAACACAAGTAACAAGACGAAGTATGTCGTCTAGAGCCATACAATCGAAGATAGATGATAAACCGATACTCCTAACATTAGCTGAAGGCAAAGATGCAATTTTCTTCAGTTGTGATGTCTAGATTACAAGTGAATAAGCACAAATCCAGGAATGATAAAAGCATTCTAACAAGCAGAATTCCCGTGGCCTAACGATACAGAGTATAGTGGCTAACTAATAAGCATATGAAAAACTGTCGCCACGTTCGTAAGCTGGAGACTGTAAGCAGTCACCGGCAATTTTGCCATTGGAATCCCACAAATTTACTTGGATAGTAATGGATGAATACGCTGGTACAGCCACCACTTTTCTAGACAACTTGATGGGCTCCCCAAGCAGGACACGCAAAGGTTGATGAGACGGCTAATCAAAACAAAAACCTGTGTTTCCAATCGTTCCACATCTAAATCGTGACTGCAATACCTCCTGACATTTTCATACCCAGCGACAATGCTTCCAAAATATCAGCACCATTGCAGTTACAGTTACTGTCACCGTAATCATTTTTGGTAACTTTAACATGCAAAGTGGCATAAGCTGCAAACTGGAATACCACGTAGTATACATCAGCGCACACGTGAGGACCTCGAACCTGATGTTTGATCAGCCTGTCATATGGTCATGGGATTCAAATTGAGTTTCTCACCGACAACCTTGACACGACAAAACTCCAATTCTGTTTCAAGAGACGGAATGATGGGATAACGGTCAGGGCGAATTAGAGATAAGCTGCCTCTTTCCATATAGTCTCGAAATCTTCAGGATTACTGTTATAGAGATGAAAGCGAGGACGGGGCCCTTCCAATGCTCGAATGGAGCCGTAGATTTCACATGGTTTGCCATCATCAAAGTAATTGGTAATGTGGATGGAGAAAACCTGAACTAAAGATGTCGCTAGCCCACCCTCATAATCAAAAGGACAACCATCTGTGTCCAGAGTATTTGATCATTAATTTAGCTCTAATTATTACTTGGAGACGACGACGAAATTAAGGATACAAATTATGACAGCAGCTCTATAGCTCAGAGCAGTAACACCTAAATAACAAAATGCACAATACTGGCAAACCAATTTTCAACAGATTGCCAGAGAAAAAGGGAGACGCCAAGGATTGCGAGAAGATGCACCACTGCATCGAGTCGGATTCGTGTTTCTGTCACACGTAAACAAATTACAAACCCCTTCAATTTAAATCTGACCCAATTAAATTTTTGTATCGTGTGACTAGTGTAGTTGTGTCTACGGGTAGGGATGACAATTATGTTCCAAATCGAACCGAACCGAAGGAAAAACCCCGATCCAAACTCATCTATTATAAATCCATTGCCGTTCCACTATTTAAAAATTCATATCCAAATCCACTATTGAAAAACCCGAACCAAATCCAAACCCGATCCATTCGTACCCGAACCCGATTCAAATGGATATTTTTGAAAAATGAAGGCTTTATTCAACTGAAATTTCAATTTTGTTATATAAGATTAATATTTTATATAGTTAAATTAGGTTTAGGATTGGGTTTTGGATTATATGTTGGATCGGATATGGATTTGGAGCGGGTATGGATTTGGAAAAAGTAAAATGGATCGGGTATGGATATTAAAATTTTGGATATGAATCGGGTATGGATATGGATATGTGATCCAATAAGCAAGTAGATCGGGTTTGGATTTTGCAAAACCTGATCCAACCGACCCATTGCCATCCCTACAAACAAATAAATGTCGCCTCCCCGGCAACGACGCCAATTTTGACAAGGCTAAAATCGTAACACCTAAATCAAAATAAACCTATAATACTAATAACAGGTAGCTAGCGGTAAGAAATGTATCGAATCCACAGGGAGGTGGTGTTTATCTATTTGCTAATGATTTAATAAATCCAAAGGTAACAATTTCTTGAAGGTTTGTGATTAATTAACTAAAACTAATTGCAAGGTAAGTAAATAGGATGAATTCAATAATAATAAAAAGTTTAGGGTTCGGGTTCACTAGATCAATTATCCGCGGGTGTGATTTAACTAATTAATAGAGCAATTAGGTTGTTTAAGGTCATATGATCGATCGAATCAAAACAACCATTAATAGAAAGTGGCTTAATTTGTAATCAAACTCTTTCACAAGAAATTCAAAGCTTAAATTTCATATAAACACTTCAAAATATTTCAGAAATTCATTTGTGAAAGATTAAAACATTTTGTCAATGATAAAAGCATTTTCGAAATATTTCTTAACTTTGAGTCAGAAACAACTGTGA
>JAOWBH010216742.1:0-16937 GCA_028566215.1 Silene coronaria
AACGCCCTACCCCCTATGAGGTCCTTAGGCTTTAGGACCTCTAGAGCGTTCACGAGATCCCAGGCATATGAGGGGCATTTGTTATGACATTTTCGCGAGGACGAACGCAGATTCAAACACGAGTTTGTGCACAGTTATCCGTTACAAATCACCGTGGAGAGTCCAATGCCAAGAGCAACTCAATACGGCTGTAGTAGGTAATTGTATGCACTGGGTGACAATTCAAGTCCTCATGACATTGTCATCTTGAGACTTATGTTTCGTTGCCTTATATCAGCTATTCTCTTTTCTTCTTTTGAATCATGTAGAGGATTGTTGGAAGTGTTGCTTCAAAAGAAGTATTTATTGTCCCACGTGGGTAAAATATGTAGGAGTCATGTAGTTTATAAGTAATCACTTTTATCTTACTACTAGATAGATGTGTGGTAGTGAAGGGGCACCGTCACCACACGCGCGCGCACGTGCGCCGTGCTCGGGCTCGGGCTCTAGGCTCTGGTAGAGCACCTGTGGTGCGAGCCGTAGGCTCTTTTTGCAAGTAAGATCACTTATTTTCTACACCTTTTTGCACAAATTACGAAACCGAATGTTCAGTCTTCTGTGTTGAGTTCTGCATTTTTCTAAACAAAAAGTTCAGTCTTCTATACTGACTTTTGTGGTTTTTCCATATTGATTTTACAGTCTTCAAAAAGCTAATTATGAGACACATTAATACGGTTCTGGATTCTTCCTATAATCTTCTATATAAATAGCCTAACCTTCTCATTCTCAGAATACACAACAACAACAACAACAACAATTCTCTCTTCTAATCTCTCTAAATATTTTCTCTTGTCTAAAAGCTGATATTTGGCAACGTTCTGCAAGTAATTCTCTGGGTCTTTGTCGTACACCTTAGACTCGGAAGTCGTGTATCCCTGGGGATTGGTTGCCAAGAGGTCGTGTGTATCGAGCGAGGCAAATTCAACTTTAGGGCAGTGATGCTTATCACGCCACGACATTTCTCTCCAATGTTCTGTAAGATTATTTCGTTTATTATTTTCGCATAGATATTTCGCCTACAATACATGTCTCACTTTACCATAATCAAACGGTGGTCGTCGCTTACTTAAATCTCACAAACATCTTTCTTATTTACGAGGATATTTTATCATAAATGTAATCTTTGAGTTTTCTTATTTTTTTTCATTTGTCCGTAGAAACTGTAATAGGATTGGGCATGCATGAATTTGCTCATGTCAATCCTTGGTTTGTTGGTCGTCGTAGGTGGGTGGGTCCGTTCCTCAAAACATTGTATCCTTGGCGGAAACAAATTTTCTGAATGTAGACTATTACTATATACTCTCATTGGTTTAAAAAGAAATCAAATCTCACTATCTAACAATAGAGAGTAGAAATACAAAGGACTAACTAAAGTATAAAGACTTTGTTGTTGACTAGACATCATTCAACAATGCGAGATTAGATAGACAAAAAACAAACCGGACTAACCTCTCTTAAAACGAATATACATGTTTTAAAGGTAATCGAATAAATAATACTCCGTATTTCACTTGTATAGATAGTGTCTAATTAGTTACTAAATAACATTTTTATCTTATTTGACTCGACCTAAATATAAGACGAACATTTTCGTTTTAAATAAGAATATGTAAATAAAAGTCTAATAATAAGACGAGGAGTCTACCAAATCCAACAACGTAGAAAGACTAGCCTTAATCTAGTACGTTCCATGCTTATGTTTTGGACGCGGTACGTACTTAAAAGTTGTGTATAGACTATGTTTATGTTTTAACAAATAAAATAAGTAGACTGGACTTTTCCACTTTCCAGCTTCATTGACCTCAGCTACTGCTCCTTCTATATATATATTACACCATCCAACTTATCATTTTCACTAACAAACTTTGAAATTCCAAGACATAATTCAATGAAGGTATATTAATTAATTATTTTTTATGGTGCAATTTTTCTCTCTTAAGATGTGTTTTAAGATTATAATGGGTCATAACACCTTATTTGATAGATGAGATCAACTTTTTGTTATTTTTATTCATCATATGTTTTAAGTTTAAGACAAATATCTCTGTTTTGAATAAGAATGGATGTTTATGATATTGTATTTATTTGTTGAATGTTGGTGCGGGTTTTAGTGGGTTGGACCTAAGTCTAATCGACGAGTCATTTTTAGCTTGACATTTGTCACGTCGTAAACATAAAACTTTTTCATTTGGTTATAATTGTTTTTTTTTTGTTTTTCAACAGATTACTGCGGTGCTTAAGTTAGATATGCATGACGACGATAAATGCAAGCGAAAGGTTATGAAAATCATCTCTACAAGTCACGGTAAGAACTTATATAATCTTTTCTCCTTCGGTTTCATTTTTTAACCATGCAAATAAATATATAATAGCTATTCTTACCCGTGACAAAAAAAATACTCGTTAACATTTCGTAACCACCCTATCTTGTAATATGATTTAATTTAAACCGGTGTGAGACGATCATGATGGAGACTAATAAACTGAAATTGCAGGCATTGATTCAGTCTCATTGGATACAAAGGAACGAAAGGTGACACTAACAGGGGACATGGATCCCATAGCAGTAGTGAACAAATTGAGAAAGGTTTTCCACACAGAAGTGGACTCAATTGGGCCTGTTAAAGAGCCCGAAAAGAAAAAAGAAGAACCCGAAAGTCCGGCCCAAATAATTGAGTATATGAAGCCCATTGAATTCTGTAGTTATTACAACTTTCCAATTTACCCTGGTTACTATCCTTATTATTCTTGATATTAATGTTCAGAATGGTTATTTTTGGGTGTATTATATAATTTCATTTGTGTGATAATATGATTGAAAGTCGGGTTCATGTTCGATCAATAGGATTGGAACCCACGTCCCCTAGATAAAGCTAGCAAAGCTAGATTTTGAGTTATAGCATACTTTAAAGCGAGTGCTTTCGTAATGTATTGTTTGTACTAGTATAACATAAATAGAGGAGTCTTGTTTTTGGTTGATGCACCGAGAATGTATTAGCATAATATTCATAATGTACATTTGCGAGTTTTCTTTGGTGTGGCCATATAATTCTTCTTTTGAATTAAACTTACTAAATTTAATGGACCGAAACTAAGTTAAACTGAACTGAACAACTCAAACAGATTGAAATTTAGTCCAAGAAAGGACGACAGACAATTTAACAAACAAATAAGGTATGTTATGATGTTACTTACCACATAATAACTTGTTAGTTAGTTAGTTACCTTGTATACTAACCATAATCTTCTAAAGATTCTTCAATATCCTATCAAATTCTACCCTACCGAATTCAATTACTCCCGAGAGTCCCGACTAGGGGGCAATAATAAACCCTAACTACTCCTTTGGTCCCAATCATTATCGCTCACAACGAATATAAAAGGTAAATCTATAATTGAGATGACACAAGGATTCTTAGGAAGTTAAAATAATGGAGACAAGTAAAAAGGCTAAAATAGCTAAGCACCACGACGACACACAAGAAGATTTGAATCTGTAACAAGTAATTTTTCCCTACAAGTTGCCAAACATGTAATTCAAGAAAATTTGTCTAAGGGAAAGAGCGTGATATGTTCGCCGGTTTCTATTGACGCCATTCTTAACATCCGACGCTAGACCAGTTACTTAAGCTGCTTGGACACTCTGATGTCCAAGGACTGAACAACGCTGCGTGCAAATTAAAAGCTGTTCTTAAGGGTTCCTATGACGACGATAAACATGGGCCAAAGATATCGTTTGTTAATGGATTGTGGTTGGATTATCGCTTCTCGTTGAAGCCGGGTTTTCAACAGGTTTTGAGGGATGTTCACAAGGCTCAAGCTAGGGCTGTTGATTTTGTTAATCAGGTACTGGTTTTTTTCTAACTTTCATTCAGTTACTCTGGTTTTTTTGTTCTCATTAAATGTGGTAAAAATGAGTTTTATACTTGGGGCACACGTTAGAAAAAAAACCGTTTATCGGTTCTGATAGCATGTGTTGAAATATATTTACAATCTTACTCAACCTGCCATTTATAAAGGCTGATCAAGTAGTTGAAGAAGCAAACTCATGGGCTAGTCAAGAAACTAACGGAATGATCAAGGAATTTCTTTCCAGAGACGACATCACGAGGACAACAATTCTGTTTTTGGCTAACGCATTATATTTCAAAGGATCTTGGTATAGAGCTTTTAACAAAGAAGACACCAAAATTGGCGATTTTAACCTTCTCAGTGGCGACAAAGTTCGAGTTCCCTTGATGTACCAACGGCGCAAATTCTTCGATTATGGAAAATTCGACGAATGCCAGGTGCTTAAGATGCCATATAAAATAGGGAAATTATCTAATGATGACGATAAAGCTCCAATGAAAACCTTCTCAATGTACGTCTTTCTTCCACATGAGAATGACGGATTGCCAAATCTCATAGAGAAAATTCAGCTTGATGCAAACTTGTTCAAGGACAAATTCAAGCTGGACTCTGTCAAAATCACGGAACTTGTGATCCCGAAATTCAAATTTGAATGCAATTTTGGTCTCAAGGAACCGATGAAACAATTGGGACTGACGTTACCCTTTGATAAATACTGCAAGGATTTTTCAGAAATGACAGACATCCTTGAGCCAATCTATGTACACAACATGTCTCAGATGTGCATTGTAGAAGTTAATGAAGAAGGTACAGTAGCTAGTGCTTTCACTCGAGGTCGTATGCCGACTGGAGGCCCCATGCGTATGCCACCTCCAATTATCTTTGTGGCTGATCACCCTTTTATGTTTGTCATCAGGGAAGATGTTTCAGAAGCTGTACTTTTTATCGGTACATGTCTTTCTCCCAAATAGACATCAATACCATAGGGAGATACAGCAAACTCAGATTATGGTTTCTATGCACTTGACATTTAGTTCATGTTCTTGGTTGTTTTTATTTAAATTTCAGCAAGTAGCATAGATGAACTTTGGCCGAATGAGTTTCGGAACAAAACATTACAGTCTATTTTATCATAATGACCTTTATTAATAATCAGTTTCAGCACAAATATTACAGTATCATAACATATAAGGCATGAGCTCGTTGATCATATTGCTATTACATGAACATGATTGTTCAGGCCTATCTTATTTCGACATTTCACTTTGATTGCTTGTTGGATATATCAGCATTTTAACTCAACACTTCGACACTCAGCTTCGGCCAAAAACATGAAATTAGTCACAAAATAGAGGTGTCATATCGACTGACCGATTATTCAATGCTGTGAGGCCGGATCTCGAGTAACAGTTTCATACACCAGCTGAGCAGTAAGAACATCAACAACACCAGAACCAACAGACTTAAAAACAGTAATCTCCTTCTCATTTTTTCTCCCAACTTTCTCACCTTTAATCAACTCTACCAAATTCCCACAAATCCCGTCTTTCGAAATCACACCCTTCTCAAATGCACTAACCAATTCCCCAGCTTCCTCCAATGCAATATCATTATCCACATAAACTCTCCCCCTCCTAATCGCCTCGCTGTCACACTCCTTCATACTCGGCTTAAACGACCCGACTAAATCAAGATGAGCTCCTTCCTTCAACCAATCACCCTTAATCAACTCGCTCTCAGAATTCGTAGCACAACTCACTATATCACCCAACTTAACCACATCCTCCAAACACCCACTACTCTCAAAACTCACCCCCTCAAACCCGCCTTCCTGCCTCAATTTCTCGGCCAAAGCGACCGCCTTTTCACCCGTCCGATTCCAAATAAAAACCTTACTAATCCCAGGCCTAACACATGAATGTGCCTTGATCAAATGCCCTGCTAAATTTCCTGCACCAACGATAACAAACACATTAGCATCAACATTCGACAAATACGACGAGGCTAAACCCGAAACAGATGCAGTTCTGAAAAGGGTAAGTTCAGTAGCATCAAATAGTGCAAGGGTTTGACCAGTGATGGAGTTAAATAAGGTGTAACAAGCATGAATGCCAGGTAAGTTTAAGGAAGAATTTTGGGGATGTGAAGTTACGATTTTGACCCCGGTGTAAGGGAGAGAAGAGGAGGTGGAGAAGGAGGGCATGAGGAGAAGAGAGGAATTTGGGGAGGTGGAATGAGAATGACGTGGTGGGGTAGAGAGAGAAAGTGTGGCATTTGGGAGAGTTGATTGGAAATGAGAAATTAGGGTTTTGTGGGAAAGGAGGGTGGTTAGAGTGGTTGTGGAGATGAATATTGGGTTCGTGGTTGCGGCGGCGGTAGCGGCGGTGAGTGGTGTTGTCATGGTGGTGAATTGGGGAAGTTGTTGATCAAGGTTGTTAGGTTAGGTAAATTGGGGATGGAATGGGAGGTGTTGGTTGAAGAATTGGGGAAATGAGAGAGCTAAATACTGGGAAATTTAAGAATATTAGTTGGAAATTTCCACAAAATTGTAATGCAAAAGTCTTTGAAGAAAAATTTGCATATGATATAATGAATCTCAGAAGAAATTTTTTAATCTGAATCCTGACAGTAGCATGTTTTATTTCGTCGCCCTTTCGGATTTTTTTTCCTTTCTGGATGTTGTCCTGTAATTCAGTATGACAAATTCATGTTGACTGATGTTATAAACATCTGATATGGAGTATAATTTTGTTGATGTTTTACTTATAAAATTACTGATGTTAGAATACTATCTGTGATGTGCACACTTAGTAGCTGCATAATGCATTTTGAATTTTATCATCGGATGTTCAACTCGTAAACATATGAAACTCGGAATAGTTGAAATTCACCCTTGTTAACAGGCATTCTGTAAATGTCAGTGACAAGACTCGAAAAGCTGACTTGAGCTATTTTAATTCCCAAACAACATGAACCGGTGTAGGAAACTGTCATTTATTATGAAAAGTTCGTCGGACAATCAAGATAACTTCAAAAGGACAGCAGTTCCACAATTGCAGAGCAGATTTACATTTCACTTTCTGTAAGAATTTTTTTATGACTGTTTTACAGTCGTGAGCAACAATCTCTTTCCTTAGAAAAAATATCCCGAAATTGGGATGAAAAAACAACATACGGAGTACAAGTTTACTCTCCAGAGTTTTATTCGTTACAGTTTCTGCAAATGCAAGTGATTACAACTAAACATGCTGGGACATCAGTCATGGTAGATGAGCAACATCTAATGTAAAATTGCAAGAAACAAGAGTAAAATGCAACAAATTTGAAACTGCAATCGTCTTGAACAATCTGTCAATGACTTTTTTGACCTTGTTCTCTCTTGATGTCATGTTTGACTTTTGAGCACTTGCACAGTTGCACTACACATTCACCACATCACGTTCTGATACCTTTAGCTGAGGACATAGCAAATGCTGAAGTAAAATTCTGTACAAATTTCTGAACTGTAACATAGAGAAGAAAACAGTACGCATCTCGTGAAAGAAACTCGGTCAGAGAAGGCTACAGAAAACCTAAAAGCAAAAAAGGGATACCTGCCGGATCGAGCACCAAATTAAAGACTCAAACTGAAAAGTTGAAATAATATGTAGGTTTAGCTCTCCTTTTTCCGGGCTTGTTTCACTTTCTGTACCTTCTGGTTGATTCTTGGGAACAATATGTCATTTAGTTGCCTCTCAGCACTGTATTCTGAAGTAGCCTGCAAATGTATTCAACCCTTTTTTTATGACTCCTAACATTAATAGTCTAAGCTCAAGCTATGAACGTATATTTGTAGGCTGTAAAGGGAGTCAGAAGATCATTTTATTATGCTGACGGATTTTGGACACAAGTAATGACTTTTGAAGTTATGAGTACTAAGGCCATGACTTTATCAGCTAAGCTAGCTAACATATACCTATTATTGGCAAATAGAGTACTATTTATGGACAATTTCTCAAGTCTGTCGAAATTGATGTCAAGGCAATAGAACTCTGGCAAAGCCCTCACAGAGTCACAGGTGTAGATTACTTAATCTGCCATGAACAGGAGGTTTCGATCAATGGGCTAATGTTGTCGGAGAGTGTGGGATCCCAAAGTGGATGGATGCCTACTGCCAGTCTGCCAGGCTCAAGCCTGACTAAAGTGGTGGCCTTAATTATAAGCTAAAATTGATGTCAGATGACAGACCTTTTCTCGTAAATTTACATTTCATAAGCATACTAATTACTTAGTGCAGCTCTGATCATGGTGTTGTAATCTCTAATGAGCAAATATTGAAGGTAATTTTACATAAGCATTATTGTAAAACCGCACGTCACTAACCAAAGATACCCCTATAAAAGAGCTTTCTTAATTAATGGTGCGACTCTGTGAGTGAAGATGAGGGTATGGATTTTCTAGATGAGTAGTTTCACAATGCCAACGTCTTATTGTCTGTATCTTTTTATGAAGACAACATAATAGAATCTTGAATGTTGAGCATCACAGCCTGATTTTATAACACAAAACATAGTTGCTATTCAAAAATTTTGAACAGCAACAGATTTTAGCTGGTTGGTAAAGTCATTTACAGAAGTAATCATCATATCATGACCTCGGCTTGAAACCCCTTGGCATCAAACTGCCGTTGTGGCTCACGTTACACCAAAAAGTAAATCAAACAGTAGGAAGATCATAGTTGTTCATCAGATGTTAATCTGAGATGCTTAGTAGGAAAAAAATGTGAGTGAGAAATTACCCGTGAAGTAAATGCAAAACGCAATGTCTGTACTTGAGTTCCTGAGCAAACTCGCAAGTCAAACCCAAGGGTATCTACACCAATAAGTGATGCCTCCTATAACAAAAAGCAAGGAAGATTAACACCTGACTAATTAGAAGTGGCATAACTGTAATTATAGAGGACAATTCTCATATAAGATAGACCCGTCATAATAAAATTAGACGCACCTCTAAGACGATCAAAACAAGGGTAGTTGTTGTTTCGGTTAGGGAATTAATGTGTGTATGGGTGAAGTTTATAGTCAAATGGATTAATCTAGATCAAGAAACAGTCGCAACAGTATCTTTGACAAGGTTACTCTTACAAGTTACAAGCATGAATATGCATGCATATCATTTACTCACAGTAGCCGGAAGAGATTCTAACCTCAACTTGAAGACCTTTGCACCTCCAACAAAGGGATTTGAGGGCATTAGTGGTCTTTTCTCCAGCTGCATTGACACGAGATATTATTTTGGAAGCAGAATGAGCAATTGCATCAGGGAATGCATTCCTGTAATCTTCCACTTCGACAGGAATCTGTCAGGAGCAAGCAGTGTGATCGATGTTCTCAGTTCAACATACACTTGTGACTGTTGTGATCATCGAAAGAAACAAAATCAACGTATAGTTTGCAAACAAAAATACCTGACTACCATGGGCAGAAATCAGTTCAATCTTAGCCATCTCCAGCTTATAGAATGCCGTCCCAATTGCTAAGTCATTATCCTGTTTCAAACCCTCATCCGACACAGAGTTATCTTCAGCAGAATGTGACATATGTGCATGGCCATTAATTATACCAACATCAACATCTTCTACCTTTTCTTCCTTGGCTTTTGCACCCTTGCCAGTGTCAGCATTCTTCTCCCTGTGATTTGACATGTGTTTCTGAATAACAGTCTGCTCTTCAATAAAGGCAGGTCTTAGGAGGCCCTGAATGGCTATACCAGCTGGTTGCTGCTCCATAAAATCTATCGGGTCATCGGATGCAGCCTGGGACAAAAGAAAAAGGGTTTTAGACAACATATTTTTCAACTTGGAAATCCTCTGGCATACACAGAAACTACAGCAAATTTCAGTAGAATAATAAGCTTATAAAACACTTCCTCCATCCAGACTCTATAGTCTGGAATCTGGCTATTGTTGGTCAAGTGATTTCAACTTTATTAACATTTAAATTTTCCAGATATCGCTAGAGATTCAATTCAAGTAATCTTTGAATTCATTAACCAATTTTCAGACCATGAGCTTTTTTAAAGGCTGTAAGTAATGTATGGTATGAGAAAATACTGAACATATTTGACATTGTTTGGACCACCAAAGTCAAATGGGGACAATTGATTTGGATGGAATGAGAATGAACATGCATCTCTACATGTATTACTTTGCAACAGGTGTAGACATCACAAAAGTAAAGCTCATAAACAGACGAACCTCCGCAATCCTTTTTGCAAAATACATGGGATGGGAAGAACGCATTGTTTCCAGTTTAGCCCAGTCCCCCAAGGATCCGTCAGAATCAGCCTCATCCTCTTCATCTTCAAGGATGTCAATCCAGCCCTGTAAAAGAGAAAAAAAAAGATAATCAGGAAAATATAGCTTAATCGGAATAATAGAATGTACGTACAGATAAATATAATTCTCACCCCCTCAAACTCATCATCACCGTCTTCTTCGTTGTCATCCTCATCCTCATCATCAAAATCACTTTCTTCCTCCTCGATTTCCTCAATGCCAAAATCAATTGACGCTGAGCCAGATAGCTCCATCTCATTCAACATCTCCTTTGTATCAAGACCAATGATGACTTGCTGCATTAAAGAAACCCTAAGTTTTGGAATTGTCATGAGACTACATCTGAAACTTTATGCTTTAGATACCGGACGTTCAATTCACTATAATAATCACAATAACAAATCTTCAGTGTCATGCTACTTACAACATAGTTGTTATCAGAAGTCAGCGTCTGCATAATGTCTTCATCATTATTCACCTGGAAGTAAACATCTGAGACAAGCCACATATATAACTTTCAGTAGCAAAGACTGGAGGAAATAGAATTTTTTAATTCACTAACTATTTAAGGAGCAATACTAACAATAACTCACTTCCATGTTCATCAGTCAGGTATGGCAGCTCTGGCCAGAAAATGTTTTCGTGAACTTCATCATTGATCAAGCCGGAGAACATTAAAGTTGCCTCGCTGTTCACCTGACAGTACATGTCACATAATATCAGCCAAAAGATCAAGGATGACAACTATTCAACCAAGTGTTACACAAAATGAACTATGGTCGTCTCAAGACCCTGATGAACTCTATGAGGCTCAGCCACGTATAAAAAAACCATTAGTCCAAAACTATGCGATGAACTCCATATGGTTCCACCACTGTATTGAAGACAGCAATTACACCAGTGACCTAAGCTTGTCTTTATATTTAAATGGTTTAATAGTTGGGGTATTACAATTAAGGCGCGCTAAGCAAGATTGAATATATGCGCAATCACAAACCTGCTGGAGCAACCTTAATCGGACAATTGCCAATACGATTAGCCTAAATCACCAACTACTTCAACAAAGTATGCAGGACAGAATGACACAATCTTCATAAGCTAATGCACATTTGAAATGATCTACAGTATAGTTTTACAGAATGCTATAACACTGGCTATATACCTCAATGATGGTTCTACAAGTTTCAGCAGGCGAAAGTCGACCTTCTCCAGCACCAACAGCTTCTGAGGCCAGTATATCCTCAAATGGATGATAACTAGAGTTGCCATTCTCCCCTACCTCATCAGATCCTGATCCCAGAAACTTCCCACATGCTTGAATCCTATAATTAGCTGACACTTTTCTCTTATTCAAAGAATTGTCAAACTTTTTCCTCAATCTCTTCACTTTATTCCTGACAAACCATATAAAAGTCACTACATTTTCCTCCCAATTTCATCAAACACAACCCATCAACATAACAAAGACTCCCTCCATCTTGATCATTTGTTTACCTTTGATTAAAATACCCATCACAGCCTCATAAGGAATAAAAAAAAAAAAAGGCAAACAAGTGAACGGAACAGAGGAGCATAACCTCAGATTACATAAAGAATCAAACTTTAGCTAAAATTAATAATTCAAAATCATGGGTTCAAATTAAAATTACCAAGGAACTGCAATTTTAACTCCTACAACATCATCTGAACTCCAAATTGGACGGCAACCTGATAGAATTACCAAAAATGGTACTCATTTAGACATTAAACATCAACAACAACATTTACCCAGTACCTCAAGAGCTCCCACAAATTACAGTAAAGGGTGTCGGATGTACGCAACCTTACTCTTATGCTAGCAACACAAAAGGGTCATTTCTCAACAACCCAAGATGAAAATTAATAACAAAAACTACACTAAAATAAATAAAGTTTCAAACTTTATACTAAATTAATCAAACAAAACATGGGTTTTGAAGAAAATTACATGCTATGGAGGAAGAAGAGCTCAATTGAACAGCCATGGATGAATCAATAAACATTGTTTTAGCTGCTTATAAACAATAATAACAAGAAAAATAATATAAAAAAAGATGGTTTTTTGGAACTAAAAGTGAAGAGAAATGTGGATGAGAGATGAGTAGGTGCTAGTGGTAGTGTGTGTAATTGGAAGTTTTGGAGGATGATATGGAAGATGCCATTTCTTTTGGGAATTTCTTTGTGATCTTTTTGAGTTTGTATCGTTTTTAGTCCGAAATGAGTAGTGTTTATACGTACACTATGGTCCAATCAAAACGTGCTAATCTGACAACTGTTTAACTTTGATTGGATATGAGATATGAGACTGTGTGTTGTGATATGGTGATGAATTTGTCATTCAACAATCTGGAGACTTTTTAAGGATGCACTAACGACTTTGATCCATTGGTAATTTGGTAGGATATATTGTACGGAGTACTTAGTATAGGTTGAAGCACCCTCACTTATCAATGAGCTTTTAATAAAATATCTAGTAAATAGAGATATTATCATCTCGGTTGTCTAAGTTAGTACATATCAAATTGATTATAAAAGAACATTTATTAAAAGTAGCAAGGTTTAGTCGATTACAAACCAAAAGAAATCCGATTACAAATCAAACTGAAAATGTGCAGCGAAAAAGAAAAGATTGTCTGATTTTCAGCGGATCTATCAAAAACTCAAACAGGTAATTCTCATCCAAACCCGCAGCAAACTCAACTATAATCACCTGCTAACACCACTGATCACCATTCACCGGCAATATCGAATTGATCACAGTAGAACACAAAGGAAACGAACAAACGAGCCACCAAGGTCAATATACCATCCACAAGCATCAATAACGCAACTATGAAATACAAACAGTCAATCCATCTCAACCATCTACGAACTCCAAGAGCCAGTCACATGAATTACTCATCGCAACAGGTAATCCGCCCCTGCCGGTGGGAGACCGCAGCCTAGCCACCAAAATCCCCGCTTATCGCAACGAGCGAACCCAGATCATTAATGTGCACATCTCCCTTGTGACGGAAGTCACAAGGAGCGATACAAGGGGTGAAAACCATCTCCCGACAATGGTTTCACAACAACAATCAATCCACAATCGTATACAATCAATATCATCATCAATATAACAACGTAACATCATGATCACAAAACAGCGATAGTAACTGAGTGGAGAAACCCTACCTCGATAGCAATCCAATCAAACAAACAATCAACGGCTAGAAGTGCTCCTCTACGAAGTCGTTACCTATAACAATCATAATCTACCTTTACTACACAAGCATACTATCAAACCCCTAATTCAAACCTAATTAGGGTTAGGATATCATAAAACTTATTAATAACAAGATCGAGACTTACTCTCCGATCGACGCAACGAATAACGGAATCCCGGCAATGAAATACTACTCCTTTGCTTGAAATGATGATTATGATGATTAGAGAGGTTAAGAAATGTTTTAGGTTTTGTAAATGACGATTAAGAACTGACGGAACTCATTTTATAACCCTCTAATCATCATAATCAGACCGCGTAAAAATTACTCTCCAGACCGGGCACTCGGTCGAGTACCGAATGTACTCGACCGACTGCAGCTTACTCGGTCAATTACTCTAAGTACTCGGCCGAGTGACTACACTCTAGTAGCCACCCGAATTTGCCAACCACCACTCAATCAACATATTCGGTCGAGTACAACCTTCTCGACCGAGTATCCTAGACCAGAAATACGGATTACTACAGTCTTCCCCCCTTAAGAATGAACTTCGTCCTCGAAATTCACACTCATATCACATTAAGAACCTCAACTATAATACCACCATGACTCCAACATCAAAACTAACCAAAACTTCCCAACCTCTTGACATAAAATGAAAGAAAATGGTAGTAAGACATACTCGAAATTGACAAAAAGATGAGGGTAGTACTCATATTCAAGGTAGTTCCCACCAGCTCTTGCAACTCACGCCGAAATTGTGAAATGAACGTCGTACATCGATCTGAAACAATATCCTGCGGTACACCATGCAACTTCACCACATTCTTCCTATAAGCCAATGTCAACTCGATCTTACTCCAAGTATCTATCATCGGAATAAAATGCGCCAACTTGGTCAATCGATCAACGATCACCCAAATTATATTGTTGTCTTTTTGCGATCTCGACAATTCATCAATGAAGTTCATGGAAATCGACTCCCACTTCCACACCGGTACATCAAGTGACTGAATCTCACCTTGCGGTCGTCCCTGCTCCCCTTTGACCCTCTGATAAGTCAAACATCGAGCCACGAAATCTACTACATCCTTCTTCATCCCAGGCCACCAAAAGGTCTTCTTCAAATCTTGGTACAATTTGTCTCCACCCGGAGGGAGAGAATACGGAGTAGAATGAGTTTCAGTCAAAATCCTTTTCTTCAATTCGACATCATTAGGCACACACCAACGATTATCGAACCGCACACTCCCATCTGCATGAATGGTAAACCTCGAATTAGTCCCATTTTCCACCATCATCTTCCACTCGCGGATCTTTGGATCATCTAGTAGCTTTATCTGAATCTCATCATAAAGTCCAGGTTCCACGGTCAAATCAATAATAGTATCTCCCTTCCGAATTATATGTATTCCTATACTTCTCACTTCTTTCTTCAATTTCATCATCAACATTATGGTGCATAAAGAATGAACACTTTTCCTACTCAGTGCATCAGCTACTACATTAGCTTTCCTCGTGGTAGATGATTTCCATGTCGTAGTCACCTATCAACTACATCCACCTCCTCTGTCGCATATTCAACTCGCGTTGAATGGAGATGCACTTCAAGCTTTTATGATTTGAAAACACCTTAAAGGTCGCCCCATATAGGTAGTGTCTCCAAATTTTTAAAGCAAAGACAACTGCACCCAACTCCAAGTCGTGAGTAGGATAGTTCTCTTCATATGGCTTCAGTTGCCTCGATGCATAAGCAATAACCTTACCATTCCGCATAAGTACACACTCCAATCCAAACTTCGAAGCATCAGTAAACACCTCAAAATTCTCACTTCCTTCTGGCAAAGCCATGACAGGAGCTGTAGTCAAACACTCCTTCAAGGTTTGGAACGCTTGTTCACAACTCTCATCCCAGCGAAACTTGTTCTCTTTCCTCATCAAAGCTGTCATCGGTCTCGCAATCTTCGAAAAGTCTTTCACGAACCGCCTGTAATAACCCGCCAAGCCTAATTAAGAAACTCCGTCCGAACTTCAGATACATTCTTCGGTGCTACCTAATTCGACACAGCTTCAATCTTACTTAGATCCACAACAACACCCTCTTTTGAAATCATATGCCCCAGAAAGGCCACCTTTTCCAGCCAGAACTCACACTTAGATAGCTTAACATAAAGCTGGTTATCTCTCAAAATCTGCAAAACCAACTGCAAATGTTCCTCGTGATCCTCCTTAGTCTTGAAATAGACTAAGATATCATCGATAAACACTAATACGAGCTGGACCAAGTACTGACTGAAGACTCGGTTCATAAGATCCATAAACACTTCTGGTACATTGGTTAACCTAAACGACATCACTACGAACGCATAGTGTCCATATCTTGATTGTAAAGCTGTCTTAGGTATATCACCGTCCTTAATCCTCGACTAAAGGTAACCTGACCTCAAATCGATCTTAGAAAACACTCTAAGTCCACTTCATTGGTAAAAAAGATCATCTACCTTCGACAATGGATACATGTTCTTCACCGCAATATGGTTCAACTCTCGGTAATCAATGCATAACCTCAAGCTCCCATCTTTCTTCTTCACAAACAGAATTGGTGCACCCCACGGTGACACACTCAGTCTGATGTACCCCTTGTCCAACAATTCACCCAGCTACTTCTTCAAATCCTCTAGTTTCGTCGGTCCTATCCGGTACGAGGCCTTAGAAATAGGTCCCGTTCCTGGTTTCAACTCCACACTAAAATCAATATCTCTTTGATATATGTTTATTTCGTCGTATTTATTCCCTCTTTCCGATGCTTTTTAACCCGTTTTGATACGGTTTTGAGTGCCCATACTTGCATTTTGTAGCCCAATTCCCGTTCTATGAACTGTTGTCCCGTCTTGTAGGATTTGAGGCGGAAATGAAGATTTGGGAGCAAGTTGATACGGGTTTTGAATCCATCATAGGAAAGAAGAGAGAGGAAAGCTAAGACAGGGGTCTCAGCCGGCAGGTCAATAGCCGGTCCACCGGCTGGGAACCCCTTCCTCTTGAGCCAAGGCAGAAATAGGAGAAATGTTACAGAAGACTCCCAGCCGGTGTTGCCACCGGCAGCCGGTAAGCCGGCTGGGAGCACTAGGAGATGTGGAAGAATGAAGAATTTGTGGAAAATCTACAAAAGCCTCTCAGCCGGTTGGCCAACCGGCAGCCGGTCCACCGATTGTGTACACCTGTATTCAAGTTTTGAAGAAAGAAAAGTCAGGAGCTTCCCAGCCGGCACGGCCACCGACTGCCAGTTGACCGGCTAGGGCTAATATTCCGCATTTCCATCTCTTTTGTAATTTGTAACCTAATTTTTGTAGAAACTATAAATACCCCCCTTCATTTGTCATTACCACACAACCCTAGATCTGAGAATTTACTATTTCATTACTTAATTATTTTCTAATCCTTCTTTAATTAGGCCTTAATCTCTCAATAATTTAGTCTAGAATTTAGTTTAAGTACTTAGCCTTATG
>JAOWBH010216851.1:0-16936 GCA_028566215.1 Silene coronaria
GCCGCCCTCGCCACCGCCGTCATTGTCCTAGGTAAGTCAATATACTAATTTTTGTGAGAGGTAATTTCTGTAATTATGGGTGTTAGATGACCTAGGTATCTAGTTCACTTCAATTTGATTGCTATTGTTGCGGATTTTTTGTTTCCTTTTGTTTTTCCGCTGTAATCGTGGTTTGCCATCAATTTTGGGGGGTGGGTTAGGTTTTCAGACAAGCCTTTGTTTGATGCATTTTGTTTTGATGTAAAACTACCTGCTATTGCAATTGTATTCACTGACTGCATTATCATTGTTTGTGTTTCCAACACATGAATCCTTCTCCTCAATTTCACAATACAATCTTATGTTTATTCAACACTGAAACAATCTTTTCTTATTCAGGAATCGAGAGGCAAAGTTTGACACTTGAGTTTATAAAGCTCATGTCACATTAGATTAAGGATTCCTTACTTGACTTCACATACTTCTTTTTATACCAACTATTAATTAGCTCATGTACTTGTATTGCATAGGACATATGCACACCCTACTCCATTACCCGAATACTCTACACTTTCAGTGTGCTAATTTTAACTCCATCTTTTGTACAATGTATCTTGTTCCCCGCCTTCCAGAGCTGAAACTGTGAGACATCATGGTGGGATTTAAAAACAGATATATGGTGTTGGAACTGTCTATAGATAAATCACTTCCTCTTGATGACCTCCAACCCAATGTGTCCACTGCAATTAAACACAGCATTCTTGTCAACTTTGGCGAGTGTGGTCTTGCTTCTTCACTTGCTTCTTTCCAGGGTGAGCACCTAATCATATGTTTCCGCACACACGCTGCTTCATGTTATCTACATATGATTAGAGTTGCATTATATCTTTTGTAGTCAAGTACCTGAATCCCAGAACTAAACTCTGCATCATTAGAACTTCAAGGGAGGAGTATCAGAAAGTCTGGTCAGCCATTACAATGGTGTCAAGGATTCAAAACCTCCCTGCTTCATTTAATTTACTTGACTTGAGCGGTGAGTTTCATGTGTTTTTCTTAATCAGTTTTTAGTATGGAGTAATGGTTGTTATGATTACTTGTTATATTGTTCAACCAAGAAGTAGCTGATAAATGAAGTTTGCCTTTGGTTGATAACTGAAGTTTTATCATTTTCTTTCAGGGAGTATTAAGGCTTGTAGAAAGGCTGCGATCAGCTGTGAGGAAGCGAAATTTGAGCAACTTTTAAAGGGAGTTCCTGTCACAGATAAGTTAAATCAGGAAATGCAGAAGTATCTTGAAAAGATTAAGGTTTTAGAACATTAAAGATACTGGGTGACTGAATATTTTTGGTAGCTGCCTCTGGTAGCTTTGTATGTTAAATTTCTTTGTTTCATTGAAGATGATTTCAGTCATGGTTTACAAATGTCAACTAATTCTAGTTCATAAAAATCATAGCCGACAAGTCATTTACTTTCCCGAGTTGCATACGTATTAATGTTGTCCTCTGGTATCTTCAAGTGACTATTTCTACAATGTGGCCTTAAGGAAGCTTGATTTGTTTAAAGAGTAGCAGGTGGTCTTTCCATCAGTCTGATGATAGGCTGATTGATAGTGTACCAAGTTTGAGTGCCCAACTTGTGATATTGACTCTACTTTAGTAGTTAAAAGTAGTGAGATTGTTTTCCTAATGTGAAGACAAAGGAGCACTAGTATTAAAAGATGATGCTTGTGTTTTTGAGATTGCAGTGCCATGCATGTGTTAGGCCTAATACACGTGCTAATTGCTTTCTCTGATCTTGTTCGATAGGTAGGGGTGCTAAACGCGCATATGTATTAGTAAATCGTACTAGTCTATAACTGGTATGGAGTTATCTTAGGTTGGTTCAACTTGAGTGACATTGGCTTAAGTTGGGAGTTTGGATACCCTGAGAGAGAAGTGGCAGTGACTACTGAGTAGTGATTGGAAGGTGTGAAACAATCAAACAACACAATTGGTTTCCTAGCTAGTAATAGTAATAGTAATAGTAATAGTAATAGTAATAGTATGGATATACTCCATAAATAAAGAAAGAAACAAGGAATAAGTGATATGATATTTGTTGATTGGGTGGGTGTCTTACTATAACAACATAAACACAAGAGTCAATATTGGCAGGCCCAGCCCAATTCATCTTAAAAGAGCTCCAACAACCACCCCACCCATTGTAAGGTTCAGTATGGAGCACTCATCTATCTACGTATGTGCCAGTGCCCCACTTTCTAAAGTGTTTTGTATCTCCATTGTGTACGTACTACCATGAAATGGTTACATTTTGTCTCTCAACTTTCACCATCTTTATTTTAATTATTACATACGAGTAAAAGGGTTGATAGATGATGGATGGAATACAAGAATAATGTGGGTGCTTTAGCCCCAACTCGGCTTTTGAACTCGACTCATCACTAAATCATAAGTGTTTGTCCTACTATATTGATCCTTATTATTTATTTATTAATGCCGCATGCTATATAATCTCCTTTAACCAAATAAAGTAGTATAATATAATTAATTAATTAATAAAAAGAAAAGGAAGCGGCGTAGAGAGGTTAATGGGGGAGTTTGGTAGGATTCGGTGGTTTTAAAGTGATTGCATCAGCAGACAACAACTCATATCTCACTTTTACACAAACGACTTCAATTTCCAAAGCCCTTTTTAAACTCTGTTTTGCGTCATTCTTCTGTTTTTCATCCCATTTTTGTGGCATCCCATCCCATCCCATCATTCTTATTTCTGATTATATATATTTGATTTGATTTGATTTGTGATTATATAAAATCAGAAAATGAAAGAGGAAATATTGGATTATACGTTGGTACCCCTTGGATTATTAATAATGTCTGCCTATCATTTATGGCTTCTTCTTAAGATCGTTAAACAACCCACCAAAACCGTCGTCGGTATCCATGCTATCAATCGTCGTTTCTGGGTTCAAGCTATGATGGAGGTTTTCCTTCTTTCCTTTTTTATCTTTTACCCCTTTCAAATGCATGTCTTATTGCGTATTTGTATGTCATCTGATGACATTATAAATCTCATCTGATTCAACAGGAGCTTGCCACATTTATGGCATATAATTATGACTTACACACTATATTATGCATGCAATGGTACTCGACTGTCAGTTACTGCCCAACACTCTCTCTTAATTTCGTGTGCGCCCGTTGTATGATGCCACACTAGTCAGTAATTTCGTGTTAAAGTTGTGAGTCTGAAAACTTGTGCGTATTTATGAGTTGTGATGCCCTTGTGTATAATTTAGGACACAAAGAACGGAATTCTAGCAGTACAAACATTGAGGAACAACATAATGGCATCCACTCTCTTGGCATCAACTGCCATTACACTGAGCTCGGTTATCGCTGTTCTGATGACTAGCCAGGGCAACGGCCGTGTATTCGGACTTGTATTAGGAGATGCAAGTGCTATGGGGTTCTCCGTTAAGTTTTTCTGCATCCTCGTTTGCTTTCTATTGGCGTTTTTGTTGAATGTGCAATCAATAAGGTATTACAGCCACGCTAGCATTCTCATCAACGTCCCCTTCAAGAAAATTGCTTCCCCTTACTTGACTGCTGACTATGTAAGTCGAATTGTTAACAAAGGCGGCTACTTTTGGTCCCTTGGATTGCGCGCCTTCTACTTTTCATTCCCGTTGTTTCTTTGGATCTTTGGCCCAATACCAATGTTCTGCAGCTGTGTTGCTTTAGTTATCTTGTTCTACTTCTTGGATTTCACTGTAGAGTTGCGGGCTATTACTGATGCTGATTGTGCTCTCAACACTAGTGACGAAGAACAAGCTAGATAGACGCGGTTTCTTTCATTAGTTTAAATGGATCCACAGTTGATGATAACTAGTTGCTGTAGGCATTCATTTTTCAGGAGATGTGAGGAAAACAAAGCAGTTGGATGTTCAATCCATGTTGAACTGAATTGCATATTATTTTCTTTTATTTGATTGATGCTTCTACAGTTGTACCTAACTAGTGACTGAATTTTACCAGAAAGTTAGGAATTACATTGTTGCTTGTCTTCAAACATAGAATTTTTATCCACTTATCTGGGTAAAATGACGTACAATTTGGCAAAATTACATCTCATTCCACCAATAATCCAGTATTATTACAGATTATATATGCATCCTTCTTATCCATAGGAAATAGTAATAGAGCTGACAAGGCTTGATATCGATATTGATTTACTAACCGTTGTTCCGTTGGCTTGTTACCTTCTAGCTGTTAGCATTCCTCATTGGATAAAAATATGTATCTTGTTGTTGCACATATTTACACCTGTCATGAACATCGTTTATTCTAGGCAATTGTAAATCTTCATTGTACATAAATACGTAACTAAATGTTTAGCCTAACATGTTTAGTCTCCAAATTATAAGACGTAGCATGGGGCAATATCGAATATTTACATCTTTAGGTAATTACCAACTAACCAGATGCTATTTGGTTCACTTCCTATAATCCTCTAGTTTGGATTGAAAACAAGCTTTCCTGTTCAAGTCTGAAACTACAATTAGCAGCAGGCAAGCTTTGCGAGTTAGAGCTAAAGGGGGAATATCTTATACCACAGCTTGATAAAGATGCACGCACCAGCAACACAGCAACTGTACATTTCCCCAGGGCTTCCTCACAGAAATCTGATACAGCCAGTTCTAGACTTGATTTTTGCACCTTCAACGAGAGCGAAATTTATATGACCCTGTGAAAGGACTGTACATGGCTCACTTCCACAGATAAGCGCAATGGTGGTTAACATCTACTGTGGAATACTGGTTGGTAGCTGAGATACTAGGAGGATTCATATCATTTCTCAGAGATTGTGCCCGTTTGGAATTGACTTGATACTGTCGCATTGTCTTGTGCAGATTTGATCTACCTCTTAATGCAATCTCAGAGGTTTGTTGCATTTTGCTTTTATTTAGGCTGGAACAAGACTCACTGATCCTCCTTCGGGCAAGCTCAAGTTTTTCACGAAGATCCTTGCACATCCTTTCAAAAAGCCACGATAACGTGATTAAAAGATGTTAAGCATAGAAATCAAAGGTACATATTATGTGACTCAGTTCTAACAACCTGGATTAACTGACCTGTGTATAAATTAGCTAGCCATTAGTCTCATATTCAATTAAGTATTCTCTTACAAACTCTCTCAATTCCCTGTAATCTCTGTTACAAGTTCAATTAATAAACAATACATCCGATTTCCGTTATTGTTCTCGGTTATTCCAGGTTGTTAGAACTGAGTCGCATATTAGTCACAGGTGTTTACTCGTGTTGAAAACCAAGAACAAACTGATGTGATCAGGTAAATTCTGTGCTTGGCAATTTGGGAGTTTTTTTACCTCAAGTAATGAGACACCTTACGTACATATTCCTCGACATCTTGCCTGGACTTCTCCAAATCAAATATGACCTGTAATTTCATGAAAGTGTTATGCTGTTCAATAAGGTAACAGGAATAAGACAAAGTTTCAGTCAGAAACTGTTCACAATCGTAGCATCCAAAGATGTAATACGATATCTTGGAAGCAGGCAGAGAAGAGCAAACATGCAAGATGTACCTCGTCAATTTCTGCGCTGGCTGCTCCATACAATTTACGAGCATTGTTTACAATAATTTCTAACATTCCTAGCCTTTCTGCAATATTCATTGCTTTTGAACGTCCTGCATCATATGTGAAAAATCATAATGAAGGGAGAGGACTAATCACTGAAAAACAAGATCGACAGTTACTCTAATGATAGCATCAACGATTCATCATAGAAGCATTATTTGTCTTATCAAACTTGATAAGCTTTAATAGAAGTCGTATGTCGTATATAGCAGACCTATCAGATGGATACCTGGAACCCCCCAGAGAATTTTATAAGTGGGCTTCAAATGGACTTCATCATACTCCATGCTAGCGTTTTCAAAAGCTTCATTGCTGCACAACTCACGTTACATTGCAAATGGTTACATCTATGAAAGAAATATTAGCATTGAAATGTCTTAACAAAAATATGGAAGCTTTTGAGAACGAGACTGAGTTCAGATAACAGATACCAGTATTTGAGTGTTTTGAGTTCACCATGATGTGTTGTGGCAACAGTTAGTAAAGCTCCAGATACAGAAAAAGATTCAAGTATCGACATTCCAAGCGCTGCTCCCTCTAATGGGTTAGTGCCTGCACCAATCTACTGTAAAGGTTAAGGACAAACAGCTATTTTGATTTTGTGCACTACCATTATTCAGTTCGATCATAGGACCTGCTTTCAATGTCGCCGTCTCAAAAAAGTGAGTAACATTCTTATTACAGGCTACATTCCTCCTAATATCCAAAGTTAAGCTAAGAAGGAATAAGGTGGTGTTCGGTCATAGTCACTTAGTCAGTTAGAGCAGTATACTCAATCATCTAACATAATATCATTAGGAGCATGAAGCTCTAGTGTTACTTGATAGATCTTCAAATAGTTCTGTAAGAGAAATATAATTGCAGAGCAAAAGGAATGACGCACACATACTTCATCCAAAAGCACCAGTGACTGACTGGTACAATTTGCTTGAATATCCTGCAGATTGTATCAAAGAGTGTGTGTAAATCATGGATCTGACTAAGCTTCTATTAAGCAATCACATATGATCAAGTAAAACTGAGATTCCCACATATTTATGCTGAAAAGCATTGTGTTTGAATTATAGAAAATAGGTTTTGGCCCTTTTTAACTTCCAAGGTATTGGTTCATTTCTAGAATCAAGGGGACAGCATTCAATCTAAATACTTACAGTGATTTGCTTCAGGTGTCCAGAGAAGGTTGATAGAGAGTGGTACAATGACTGTTGATCACCAATATCAGCAAGAACAGAATCAAACCAGGGGATCTTTGCTGGTTCAGAACATAAGATGTACAGGCCTGAGAGTCAGCGATATTGTTAATACATCCCTTATACACACAGGCATCCATAAACCTTCCAGAGTTCCAGCATCTTTTGATTGGTAATAAGATAAATGGTCACAACTCAAAAGTCTTTTATCAATATGACAATATGTCATAATGCTATGCCCTATGCTACCTTAGCAGTACATCAGAGAATTCGAACAGTGAACCAAATAATAACTCCAAAGCCAAATTCTAACAAGTATTTGTTTCACATTCATTTCACAATTATCGATTAATATTTAAAATCATTATGTACATATTAGAATAACCCAATCCAAGAATTAACAAACACAGAAATAATGTCGTAGAGGAACTTGACCTGCTTTGGCCATGATGGCAGCCAGTCCAAGTGTTTTCAAGCAAACAGTTTTGCCTCCCATATTAGGACCACTTATAAGAACAACTCTTGTGTTAATATCAACTACAAAATCAACTGGAGTTGGCCGAGCCTTTTCGAGTTGAGTAACCTACAAGACAAATCTGTTAAAGTTGAACATTAGACAATAAAATTAAATACAAAATCATACCTTCTCTTGTAGTGTTTCAGGATCCACTTCTTGCTGCGGAATATTTTCTCTTTGCATCTTTTTCCTCCTAAATTGGAAGTACAATTTGAGGCCCATCTGATTTAAGATGAATCCCATTGTTGAAAACATTAATCAGGAGCTTAACAGCCAGGTAATCACCCGTTACAAGTTTTTGTGAAAGCTAAAATAAATAGGTATAGAAAATGCAACTGTTCTTACAGAAGTAGACTTTGCAGCATCCTTTCTAGCTTCCTCCAAATTTTGCTGGTGGCTCTGAACCAGAAGAGGATGATAGACTTGACGCAGATGCAAGATCCGCTGCTTCTTGTTGGAGTACAAAACGTCGGAAGAATTATATGTGGAGCCTTCTGATGATAATAGGTTACTCTTACCATCAAGCAGAAGCAATTCAGGGCATATTCCATTTACTGAGAGGCTATAACTTGCCCTGGCATTTACCTGCAACCCCCAGACAAAATGACTAAGATTCTGAGAGGATATGGAACTCACTCCCCATATGGGAGCAGGAAAGAACGGACAAGGAGAAAAGATACCAATCAATACTTACGACATCAAGTTTGACGATACTGTTTAATAACTTCACTATGCCATCGAGATCAGGCTTAATCTGCTCCAAATGCAATAAAGTTTGCATCAGCGGAAATAAAAAAAATGCCATTACGTAGTCGGAAGTGGTATTTTCTTTGGCCAAGAACCCAAAATACATCCTAATACCTTCTCTGTTATGTCGAGAAGAACTTCAGCCTCCGCCTCAGCTACAGCTGCCTCTGCTTCTTGTAACTCATCATTTAAAGGGACAGCACAGACAGGCTCTATAATATTACCGTCACCAACTCCACTAGAGCAGAACACAGTAAACAAGTTATGATGACTGGCTATATAACCCAGCAGACAATGGAAAGTAGTTCAAGCCCACAATCTCATGGAATATTGGGAAGAAAAGAATGGCAGAATGTCCTAATCTCTAAGAATTACGGAGTGATAGTACAGTAACACAAATTTTGGAAAGCACCTTGAAACTAGCAGCCCCTTGAACCTTGTGAGCTGCCCTGCTTCTGATCTAATGCACCATCTGCCATATTTTTTACTTGCCTCCTGAAGTTCAGCTAATGTTCAAATATACAGAAACCGAATAAGCATATCAACTCATAGGCAAACATCCGGAGACAGTATTCTCACCAAGGTAAGAGTACTTGCTTCATTTGCTATAAGAGTATTCATCAACAGAAACAACTGCATGATAAATTTGAGCTTAATGCATAAGGTAAGAATTAGTACAAATTGACAAAAAATTCAATTGTGTTTTCCCATGGAAGTCCCTACAAAATTCAATGTAAAGACCGAAACTGCTAGCTGTGAACTGTTGGAATTAACATCATTTTCAATATCATATATTGTAAACTACATGCATATTTCTAGTTCCGAATCACACAGGAAAACAAAAGTCATACCTCATTGTTTAGGCTTGTCACCCGCCTGCGTGCTTGCTCCAGTTTCTGACTCTGGACGAAAGAATTGATTGACAAGAACAAGAATACCATCAAATGAGCAAAGCAGTAGAACATAAAGCTAACATTGAAATAGGTCATAAATACAAGTTTGCATGATCACAAGGCGAGATACAAACCGCTGAGTCTTTAATGGAGCCATTTTCATTTATAACTTGCAGTATTAATCTCACTAGCGATTCATTGATTGTCAAATCTAATATCTGCAACCAAATATAAACGATTACAGGAAGCATCAAAATCTCAACCTTTCTACAACAACAAAAAATGGTTAGATATGTAAGGCTTATTTAATATTGCATATACCTACCAAGTCGGCTAAAGGCTTTACGCGAAGGCGCAAATCATTGCTTCCCCTAATCTCATAGTTGATGTTAATCTGCAAAGACTTGGCAAAACGTAGTAAATTTGCGATAGCAATTGCCTCCCGCCCATCGACTGACGAATCGGTCTGTACATGATTGATACCAGTCCTCACCTAAGCAATTCACACATATGAAGTAGTAGTAATAATTATGATGCGAAAAATGTAAAAGAGAGAGCAGCAGAATGAAGTAGTACAAACCGAAAGGACATCAATGCGGTTAAAGTCGAACAATCTAGGATGGTGGTTGAGAATATCTACGGCCGCACGAGTTTCTCCAAGTAACCTCAAGCTTTCATCGTAGTTTTGATTAAGCGACCACAATTGTAACTTGGTAGCGCGGCGGCCGAGGGGGGTGGTGGCGAAGGAAGAGACGAGGTCGCAAAGTTTATCCCACTCTAAAATCTCAAGCGTCTTAAGGAGAACCGTAGTAGGTTTTAGTCTCTCATCCGTTTTGGCGGCAACTCGGAATCGAATTTCGGAATTTAAGTTGTTGAAAAATGATAATTGTATAAATTCTGATCGACTGTAAGTGTTAGGTGAAAAGAAGGAAGTTGAGGAGGTTGTGTTGCAGCACCTAAAATTGTAACGAGTACAAGATGATGATAACATTTCTTCCTCAAAAGTGAACAAGTTTAACAAAAAAATCCACCCTTTTGCAATTTCTACCTCTACCCTCCGACAGCAGTGACCAATTATGCCCTAATGTCCCGTAAACTGTTTTACACCCAATCCGGATCCGGATTTGTTGCTATATACGAGTAAATTTCGTTTCAATTCAATTCATGATTCTTTTTCATTGTGTTATATGGTGGTATACGTAGACGCGTTGTTGAACTTATTACTGGTTTTCTGTGTTGTATACTCCACTATAACTATTATTATGTTTTGTAACCAGCTGATTCCGAGCTCTCCTTCACTCCTCAATGTGTTTCACCTGCTTCTCAATAAACTTCGAAAGCAAACTGCATGAATGATCTTGAGTCTTGACAAGTGTATCCAAGAATCACAATACACAACGCAAAAATAAATACTATTAGTCCAAAATCTCCCTCCACTTTATCATTAGCTCAGTCGCATTAACCACAATATTTCCAACCAAAATTTTTAGTCTGAGCAAACCCCATTAACAAGAAATACTCAAAAAAAAAAATTGAATTTACTCTAATTAAACCTGAACAATAGTCAATATAGATCCCGTTTCCTGTCAATCTGTCATATCTGGTGATTCTCATATTAATTCTTCTCAGGCCTTTGAAGTGAAAAACTCGGCTTTTCATCCATTACTTCATCTTCAATCTGTTTTGGAGAATCTACCGGTGTGGGGATCTCTTGAAAAGCATTATTGCCATGCTTGTCCACTATAAGATTCTTGTATAGAGCAAGTGCTGTTGCTACCATGCTTGAGGGATCGCCAACGGGTGCAGGAAGCAACATTGTCGTAGACTATATGAGGAAAACATATTAGTCCATAACTCAATTTAATAACTCTACTAAACACTGAAACTGTCTTGTACTAGTCACAACGTGGTGAATAAGTAATAGAATACCTCTTTAGCCATTTTGTTGAATGCCTGGACATAGTCCTGTGCCACCTTAAGACTTGCAGCCTATTGACAAAAAGAGCAAATGATGAATAAAAGAATTATATTCATTATAGAACTATCGAATCCAAAAAAAAAATACAGGAAATTACCGCTTGGCCCCCGTTTCCTTGAATGGATTTGGCAATAATACTTATTGCTTCGGCCTCACCTACATCCACCCAATCATCACAAGTCAAAACCATTCTTTTAGGAGGTAATGCAAATAAATCAAGAAATGGTGTAATAATATAAACCTGTGGCTCGATTAATTGAATTGATCTTGTCACCTTCTGAAGTCAATATAACAGCCTGCCTTTTTCCTGGCAAGGACAAACGAAGTAGTTGTTAGCTTGACAGTCAAGTGAAATTTCAAGAGCCTACACTATATATCATGCACACGAAGCACATAGATTGTCCTCCATTTACCAAAGACATTTTTTTAATCCCTTATGACCCTAATGTAGAAATGGCATAAAGTTGAGTTCATAAACCACATATAAAATATAGAGTTTAATGAGTTCATCTGCGTTATCTAATCAAAAAATCTCACATGTAACACTAATTCTAAATCTAATGAGCCAAAACACTAAGTGAAAACTAGAATGAATAATAGGGTCACAAATTTTATGATGAACAACACTTGTTATATCTTGCACAGCTTGAACAAAAGTTTTCAAGTTCTCACCAATGAGAAAAATAGACAACAAACATAAAACTATGTGAAAAGTAATATATATGTACATAAGAAATGAGAGATTCAAACACATGTAAATATATGGGTTTCTGAAAAAGAGTCAAAACCTTCAGCCTCAATAATTTCAGCTCTCTTTCTCCTTTCTGCTTCTGCTTGCATAACCATACTGTCTCTTATTCCAGGAGGTGGAATGATATCCCCTACAAAATTTAAGGATAACATCGAGTGTTGGTTAAAAAAAAAAAAAAGAAATAAACACATGTAAAGCAAAACAGGTAACTAACAAAGGGAACTAACTTATCTCATAGCGACGGCAGATAAGACCCCACTGTGAAGCAACATCATTGATAGCGTCCTGCAAATCAAAATTAGTCAGTTGTTTTTTATGAATGACACTTTATTTGCTCCATGCATCAATTCCATAAACTCATAGAACTCGAGAACAAGATATTAAAGAGTGTTAGGATAGCTACTCAATTCACAGAATATATAGTCTTCTATTTACAAGATATAGTTTGAAGTAGTGCATGATAATCCCTTCAGTGTAGCCGTATTATTTACGGTTCAAACATCCTAATTTTTCAGTTATGAACAGGATATCCAAAAATTTTAGGATTGACCCCTATGTTCTACAGCAAAGAATTTGCAATGCCGAGCACAGAACAAATATTAGTCAAAAGGTTACATACCACAATATTTGCATTCAGGGTATCTCTTTCCATGAAAGTTTTGTCAAGCGGCATTTTACCGATAGCACTACGCATAACAGTTTGCGCTAGTTGAGTCACAGCATACATCACATTGTCGTTGCCATAAGAGGCTCTTTCTGCATCAATAATCTGTACGTAATTGAAAGTTAAGCAAACGCAACAACAAGGCATCAAGAAGGTAAACGAGAGCAAAAAGAAAAAGGCAAAAATACCTTGACAAATAATACACCATTCACTCTGATGCTGACATTGTCAGTAGTAACCGCTGGCTGCTCTGGGATCTCAATGGTCTGTTCTTTCAATGAGTGAACGTAAGAAATACTGTCGACAAAAGGTACCAGTACATGTAAACCAGCTTCAAGCACTTTATGAAACTTGCCAAAACGCTCAACTACAAATGCTTCTTGTTGTGGCACAAATTTAATCCCCCAATTAACAGCGGTCCTCCTCATAAACCTACAAGAAACCATTATATATGCATAAAAAAAAAAATCCACGTATACAAGATACGAAGATAGAATTAATAATTTATTGTTATCTTAGATGCGAACCACATAGCACAAATAAAAGTCGAACCCCTAAGCAATGGTGATAGAATTAAGATAAGACAAGCAAAAAAATTTCAAAATGTAGTAAAGCTTGAACTACTGATGCAAAATTACACAAACAAAGGTTTAGGATGATACACTTCAAAGTTCATCTATATATGTCACCACAACCCCTCAACCACATCAGTTTTCTACACAGACCGGTAACTGAATTTTTCTTATTTCTATGTACTATTTATGCAATTTTAATATTTGCAACACCTAAATCACCAAGGAAAACATGGATCATAGTTGATAAATTCATGAAATCAACACCTCATACATATACACACAGTCCAAAGCAAGCCGAGAAGCCTCAAGAAACAAAGATAAAGTGAAATCAATTGCGACACACAAAAAGTTGTGAAGCTTGAACTTGTGAGGCAAAATTACAGAAAAAAAGGCTCACAGAGATAAATTCCCCAAAGTTGAGCTACATTCGTTATTTCAATGGCTTAACCACACAGAGTCACAGAGATACAACAACAATTTTTCTAGAGTGACTGAAATTGACAGAAAATCTAGGCACAAAGCCGTAATGAATTTCAGCTATAATTCTATAGATTCTGACAAACTATATGTATCAGCAAAACTACAATACGGTGACAATTGATACATTGAAGCGGTTAATACTAATATTTCATAATCAAGACTGGCGAGCTGACACTGCTGATTTGAGGAATATAAAGAGACTTCGTGTAACAGCAATTTTCTAGAGTGACTGAATCGATAGAAAATCTAGGCATCAAGCACAATAGATTTCATCAGATTCTGCTGATTTCTGACAAACTAACTATCAGCAAAAACTACATACAGTGACACACATTGAAGAGATGAATATTTCATAATCAAGCCGAACAAGCTGACATTTCTGATTTCGAGGCGTATAACTAGAATTCCTATATTGCGTAATGACGTAACAGCAATAGCTACACTAGAACTACAGTTAATAGCCACGTACATTATTAGACTCAAATAAAAATGAAAACCGGCATTAAAACAGTGATTCAGATTACATAATCGCAAAGTCATATAGAAAGAAGAAGCAAAAGAGGTATACCTCTCATAAGGATCGAAATGACGGTCACTGGAAAACTGGCGAGAAACATTACGGGAAGCAGCACAAGATGGAGAAATTGGAGAGTACGGCCGTTTGGCGGTGGAAGGAGATTGATTAGGCATCAAACGCGGCTGAGAAACAGTAGAAATTGAGCGAGATCCATAAGCAGGATTGGTGAGATTATGACGAGAAAGTGAAGCGTAAGCGAGAGGAATAGCCTTTGTCATAGCTTTATCCAAAGCGCCATTATTAGCTAGTGTTGCAGCAATCGACATTGTTCAACAATATTTGATGATGAAGATTATGATTTCTAAACCTAGGAGAGAGAACGAGCGATTGCTAATCTAAAACCCCGAAGATGTTTTTTTAGCGAATTGAAATTAGAGTAACACAGATAAGGAAAGAGTGAGGAAATTAGTAAATATGAGGGAGTAGTTTTTAGTAAAGGACCGACCCAAACCCAAGCAAGCCTGATCCGGTAGGGCTTGAAAATTTTGCGATCTGAAACCGCCTGGTAACCCAGCACGACCGGATAATTAGTGACCCAAACTCGAATCAGACCCGGCCCGATTTTGACCCGGCCGATAATGTCCCGATTAAATTGATGACCCGACAAATATTAGGCTTAATATTGATCAAAATGAAAGTGATTTTGTGTTTATATTGATAAATTTGACTTGATAATGAAGTAATTAAACCAAATAATGGTTAAAAAATAAATTTAATGTTTAACAATTGAATTAATGCGATAGATTAAGCGGACTCGATAATGACCGACCCGATACATCGATTGGGTCACTGTTTGGACCTATTTTGCTAATTGGGCCCGGATAAATGGAAGGAGAGCAGCCGCTGGATAAGGCTAAGGAAGATCAAAGCCCAGGAATACATAAGTGTGAGAGGGTGAAGCAGCGAAGGATGCAAGGCCCATGATGGGTGAAGACTGATCCAGCTTCCGACGGCTAAGAGCTCGGGAGTCTTGGGAAGCAAGCAAGTTAACCCTACTAGGGTTTAGGCTACTATAAATAGAGGAGGGATTTGATCATCAAAGGACACGACATTTGACCTAGCTAGAAACAAAGCATTCATTGTATCTTTGCTTATTGCGCATCATAGTGAAATCTTGAAAGAGTACCGTCTCTTCCCGCGTGTTTCCCTACATTAGGGTTTCTGCGTCACCAAATCTCACGTTATACAATTCAATTCTCCCTATTACATCTATATTAATTGCGATCACCTAAATACATAAAGACGATTAACGAATAAGACCACTTTAACCCCTAAACATCTATTTCGGTAGAACATACCAAAGCAGCCACCAAAAATATACTTATAAAGTTAATTATCAAGTCTATTTTTGGGGTCGTCTTAGAGTTAAAAGTAAAATTTTCATTAGACTATTTCAAGTTAAGTTAACTTGAAACAAACTAAATAAAATAAAAAGTACTTTTTTGTTTTTATAATATAATATATTCATATTTTTTCCTTGTGTGTCGTTCTCATTTGCAAAACTCTTATTTTATGAATTAAATGGCTATTCTTTTGGATTAAAGTTGTTGAATTTAACTTATTTTTGCTGAACTTAATTTGATTTTACTGAACTTAACTTATTTTTGCCGAACTTTTCTGAACTTAATTTTGCTGAACATAATTTTGTTGAACTTAGTTTCGCTAAACTTTTTATTAGCACTAAATATACAAACTTTTTTATAAAAATGAAACGTCTCATAGTGTGAGACTGAGGGACCGTCTCTTAAGAGATCTACTCATTCTAGAATTATATCAAAATATTGGAAGATATAAAACACTCAAAAATCTCAAAACAATAGTGATAAATTTCCGTAAAAATAAAACACAAAAGAACAATAGATAATAGAGATTGGAGTTGATCATTTTCCTATTGTTATTACAATATTACCATTAACCACACCCATTACTCATCACTCTTAATTTTAGCACTCACTCTCTGATTCTGATAGTTCAATAAGTCTTCTTTATGATCCGTCATAAGCTTGTGACGGATAATACCCGTCACAAATGAGAATTTGTGCTGATAGTTATAGCACCAGAAAAGAAGAACGTTTTGCTTAAATGGAGACGAAACCCAAACTATTTAACAAAATAGGGCGGGTTTCAAACTATTTACCAAAAAATGGGTCCACGTTATCATTTCGAAGTTTTTCTTTTTTAAATTTAGAACTAATCGCAAGAATTGTATCCCAAATTTGGTAGGATATGCATGAGTCTTAACTTCTCGCTGTCCGGGACAGCGAGAAGGTGCTCGCATATTAACCTAATCGACAAGCTTGATATTCTCTGTTTGCATCTTCTTCCTCCTAAATTGGAAGTACAATTTGAGACCCTTCTGATTAAGATGAATCCCATTGATGAAAAACATTAATGAGGAGCTTAACAGGTAATCACCCGTTACAAGTTCTTGTGAAAGCTAGAATAAATAGGTATAGAAAATGCAAGATTTTGCAACATCCTTTCTAGCTTCCTCCGAATTTTGCTGGTGGCTCTGAACCAGAAGAGGATGATAGACTTGATGCAGATGCAAGATCCGCTGCTTGTTGTTGGAGTGCAAAACGTTGGAAGAATCATATGTGGAGCCTTCTGATGATAAGAGGTTACTCTTATCAAGCAGAAGCAACTCAGGGCATATTCCATGAAAGTTTTGTCGAGTGGCATTCTACCGATAGCACTACGCATAACAGTTTGCGCAAGTTGAGTCGCAGCATGCATCACATTGTCGTTGCCATAAGAGGCTCTTTCTGCATCAATAATCTGCACGTAATTGAAAGTTAAGCTAACACAACAACAAGGCATCAAGAATGTGAACGAGAGCAAAAAGACAAGGCAAAAATACCTTGACAAATAATACACCATTCACTCTGATGCTGACATTGTCAGTAGTAACCGCTGGCTGCTCT
>JAOWBH010216962.1:0-16936 GCA_028566215.1 Silene coronaria
CAGAAGTACAGCTCTACGATGGGTTACAATAAGAAATCTTCCTTTGGGAAGCACAAAATGATCTTCATAGGCATCTGTCAGTGCAAATTTCCCACGTACTTTAAACAAATCAACTTGGCCAAGAAAAGAGCCAGATTCTGCAAGCTGCAGCATGACCTTCATAATGAACAAAGAAGACTGGTAAATGCAACTGATTGAGAACTTGATTACAAAAAAGGGTGAAAAAATAAAAATAATTAAGAAGCTTAGGATCTCTGTTTCTTTTTTTGTTCATTTACAAGTATCTGTGTCTACAAGGATTAAAGTTTCAAATTCCCACTAGAAGATAACACAACCCCAACAGCTACAACCTAACAGAACAGGCCATCCTTGCTTAAAGTTTAACAAGTTTGATTTACAGCTAGGACCTTCCTAAAGCATAAGGGATCACACACGTGTTATAAAAGACTGGACTCGGCCATAAATGTATTCAACAAATAAAAACTTCTTTAAAAAGCGAGTAAACCAAACTAATACCATTGCAATTGAGTCAAAATAAAAGTTCTACTGGTGATCTTTACTAATCAGAAAAATTGCATGAATAATTCAGTCCATTTAACTTTCAAGTGTTGCAGATAAAAAAATTGTACTCGTTCTAAGTTCTTTGCAGGATGCAGAGAAAAAAAAATACATTTGCAGTTTACGTTATACTACATCAGTGAAAATTTCAACTTTCACCTAAAGTCAAAACCACTACGAGAGACAACAGATGAAGCATGATCATGACTGAACTGAATGACAACAGTAGTCTCTTAGGCAAATTAGTAAGGGTAAAAATGTTATTTGTTGATAATTGTTTGCCATAAGCATAAAGATACAGTAATTTGGTTAAAAAAGAAAAGCGTTCCAGATCCAAATAGGAGGAAGTAGTTTGCAAATCCAGTAGAATTAACAGCAAATTGTAAACTGCCTAGCTACATGACAAGTGCGTGTTTGGATAGCAAAAGTGGAGGAAGGAGAGGGAGGGGGAAGGAGGGAAGGGAAAGGGAGAGAAGAGAGGGGGAGGAGGAATAGGGTGTGGGTGTTTGGATACAATATCCTTCCCCACTTATTTTCCCTCAGCAGCTGACAGAGAAAGAAACCTACCAAATTAAATTCCCTTCACCCATCCAACAAATTATCCGCCATCTTTGGCACATGACAAGCTGGCAACAGGACAAAATACTCATCTAAACAATCCAAATTCATACCAGAAAAAAAAAAGACGGTTCATTGATTTATACCTGCCCTTGTGCTTTATATTCATCATAAGGTCGAAGCAGGTTATCACCACTTATTACCCGTGGCAGTCTTCTCCGTAGAAGTTGTTCTTCAGATGTAAGAGCAGCTTGAATCTTCATCCTCATAGCGTTGGCACCCTCCGTAGTTTTTGACAACAAATCCAGTACACCACTAACTGGTTGTGCGGCTGCTCCTATTATTCCCTTCCCAACCCCCTGAACAAAGCCCTCAACACCAGATGTCTTTGCACCCTCTAGAGGCTTTGTCAAGATCCCTGTAACACCCCGGAATAATCCCTTTGCCAGAGCTCCACCACCCTCCCTGATAACGTCACCAAAATCCTCCACTTTTTCCTGTTATCAGAAAAAAAATTCAATAGGAATAGTTTCCTGGATATAATGGCTGCTTATGAAATTGAGTGCAGAAAGTTGTGTGAAAACATAGTTAAGTAACACTCTAACTCGCTTGTCCAATTTATTAGGTAATAATTTTTAAGAAATTGTACTTAAAAGTCAGTTAGTACTAGCCCTTTGCAAATTCCGACTTTCTCCTAATCTTACTCCTGCTAGCTTATATCCTCGGACTTCCTAGATCTGCCTTTAGAGGGCTAACTTCCTTTTAGTCCCTTCTTTCATCTCATCAATCAACATAACAACATCTATAAACATCAGGTACCATGAAATATAATCTTGAATTGACCTTTTCAATTTGTGCATGAGTAATGGCAAAAGAGAAAAGGACTAAGAGCATCCGCAAAGGTGAGGCTCCCCATACTTGCTTTTTCTTTCATTTCTTATTCTTCCACCCCATTTTCCACTAACTTTTCTATTTACCCTCCCCAATTCATATCTACATCTACGCAACAATGGGGTTCCCCAACAATATTAATTTATACCCAAAATTTTGGGAACCTTCCCAAAAGTAATACAAAATTATCTTTCTTTTTCTTTGGGGACCTCTCCTAAAAATAGAGGAACCCCATATATTGGGGAGATGTGTGCAATAATGGGGTTACCCATTTGAGGAGAGATGGGACATATGGGGAGGTAAAAAACTACCTTTGCGGATGCTCTAAGAGAAAAGCCATGATGCATCCCAACTCTGATGGGTAATTGGGTATTCTTCTTGCCTTTCTGACGAGCTTACACTCATACTAGTTCATTTATGAACATGACTCAACTCGACAGAAAAGTATAAAAAAAATGTATAGTGCCATCAGGATCGGAGAATATCGTATCAATCACAGTTTAACACCCGTAAACAGCTGGTGCCTAATAAATAATAATTTGACATCAAAATCGCGGCAAACAGGAGATTGACGACAGCTACTTCTCGAATAAGTAAAGTGCAAGCAATTTACTGAGCCATTTCTCTCTTTTTTAGTAAAAAACTTTTTTGTTTTATTACGCCATATTCTGAAGCCAATGAATAGTTAGCTAAAATTCAAATGATGTTAGACACGGAAAATTTCATAGGGGCCAAGTATCAGCAAAAATACCTGTCTTTGTCGACCTTGGATAAATTTCTTGTCCATTGATAAAGCTGCTACGCCTTTACTCATGTGTCCTAGTGCACTGCTAGCATTACCAAGTATATCAACACCAGAAAGCAGCTGAAGAGGTTGGCTTAACAGATCCTTCTGAACATTTGAGGTAGCATTATTGATGATCGCAGTCTGACGCATACACACATTCTCCACAAACCTTTGGTGTATCTTCACCTGGTTGAATTGATGTCTAACGTTTTTCAGAGATCAAATCTATGTAAAAAAAGAACTAAAACAGACAAGGTCATCTTAATGGAATTTAAAATGTAATATTGCGGGGTCAAGGCATCAATGTTTGTTTTGACTAACTAGTTTCATTTTACTTTCCGTTAGCTTTATAGGAGTGTTAATATTAAGCACAACTAATATGAATAAGAAATTCAGGATGCTAACAAAATGAGGCAGTCGGGGAGGCAGACGTTAACAATGGTGCTGCAGTAAAGTAGTGGTGGTGATAATGCGTAGCACTCCTACTTTGCGACCACTATAAACAAATATTACACCACAACAACACAGAGGTTACTTTAATAAAGAAAAGGAATATATGCAAGAGATTGACAAATTTTAATACAGGAAATAAAAGAAAAACTATTTGTGTTTCACTTTTGATTAGAAAGCAATTAGATTTTCTTCTCAGCTGATGCGTAAATGCGGTTTAAGACTTATACTGATGTCCCCACTGGAGTGCTAGAATCAGCGATAGAATAGGGGTCAAGAGGAGCTGGCTAGAGAGACAATGGAATCTACCAAACACTATAGTCTATAGGTAAAAAAAATAATTTACCAGAGAGAAAATATATTAAAGGATTGATATGATATATGATATATTCAGAGAAAGAGGCATAATACAATGGAAAGGCAACTGTTAAATGTCAAATCAACAGGCTAAAATAAAATTTTTGCTTACAGGCATATTTTCCATGTTCCCAAGTGCAGTCATCAATGATGCCCAAAAACCAAGCACACCTTTTGGTCGTTGTGTAGGTGACATAACCATTGACACTTTGAGCCTTACTTCGGAAATGTCGAGAACCCTATTATTTTATGTACCACACATTCATATTGCAGAATCATAACTAATGAAAAATACAGTTGAATGTTACAGCTCAGTTAAATTTCTCATACCCAATTTGGATAATAGGATCAATGGAAACGGCATTTGTTTCAGTAGCATGTAACCTATTAAAGTTGATCTGCTGGATCATCTCATGAAGACGCCATATGATCGGCTCGTGAATATTTATCAGAAAGGCTGAATTTTCAGGACCCTGTGTGTTGGAAGTAAATTATGAAATATTGCTGGCAAGAGTCATATATGGGATATAACAATAGAAATGATAAGAACATAGAAGTTTACATGGAGTCCTATGTAAGGGTAGACACACAAATCCAGCGACCCATTACTTTGTGATGTCACAGAAAACTTTAAGATATAGTCTATCTCCTCTCTGAGTCTCTGCGGCCTAAATAGAACTGGCATAGGAGTTAATGGAAGTTGATTGTCAACTTGAATTCCGCGCATTTTTAATTTGAATCTGCATCAAGAAAGGAGAACTAAAGCTTAAAAAATGATCAAGGCTCATTAAAAAAAAAGAGTTATGTAATAAACTAATAATTCAGAGCAGTTCTGTTTTGCATAACAAAGCTGTAAAACAAGGCTTAAAGCTGATCGCTGTTAAGCTTGCAAATATGAATATAGATTTGTTGTAGAAATCTTTTACAGATAATGAAGAATGATATATGCAGATATGTTGCAACATAACGATCTCTTACTATGGAACATGGAACTGCGGGAAGTGGCAATATGCACACAAGGCCAGTGAACAAAGAAAATACCTTAGGCCCTGGCTATTATTATTATTATTATTATTAGGGTTTATTTATAGTATTTGCAGGTGGTAAGAAAGATGTTTCCATTTAAAGTGGATCCAAGACTTCTCTATTAGTAGATTTTGAAGCATGATGTGGTAAAAACGGTCACCAAACAGTTATTAATTTTAACAGCCACAAATAGAACATAATCAATCACCTTTGAGGTGCTCATCTACAGTTCAATTCCACAACCATAATGCCATAAGAAACTACAGACGAATATAATCACGAGGGTACAAACCTAACTCCGAGAGTGCAAACCACATACCATATTGAGAACAAGGGAAACTGAGCTACCTTTAGAGAGACATGCAAAGGAAGAGGCAAAGACTAATATTTCTTATTCATCTACATACATGAAATGAATAGCAAGCAAGAGAGGGCAGTGTGACCAACCTACTAGTCCCGGAGCCCAAGCCTGATGAATGTGAAACAAGAAGATTCTGAACCGACAAATAAAGCATCTCTTCTGGTGTGTGATCAATAATGGACAAACCAAGCTCAGACAGCTCAACAACAGCATGAAACTCAGTACTTAAGGTAGATTGATGCTCAGGATCGCTTCTGGAAAGTAGTGACACCGACATCGGAACTCTTTGGTGCGACGTAGATAAAGACTCATCTTGAGGCATCCAATCACTAATTTTAACTATGTTCATCTTCTCTTCTTTAACAATTGCCACACATATAGCTCTTGTTGGTCCACTTCCAACATTCATTGGCTGATGATCAAATACCTCATCAATATTGTATTTTACTGCCCTCTGAGGGTCAGATCCATCCACAAATAGTTCCAATAAACGGCGCCTCCCAATATCTTCCCATAAATAAGAACCAGCTGCATTAGGAGGGAGACACCTCCAGGAATCAGTTGTCCCATCGACTTGGCGGAAGTGAATGGGCAAAAATATAGAACGATTTTCAATTCTGAGGAAAAAATTCAGGATTTAGATGTAGCCATTAGATTTAGATATATAATATTGTACATACAAGCACAGAGATTTATACGACAAAATGAAATTAAAACTCAAGTATCACGTCGTTCATTGTCTATTTCCAATACTGTTTCAAAAAACGCAATCAACAAGAAAACAGGAAAATAAAGACGATATCACATTGACCCTGAATTGCAAATTATGGAAGAGAATCTATATCACACATAACACCCGGACTTCAACATCTATTCAAGATGTCCCAGCATTCCAGACCACTTTTTCAATCTATTACGAGCTTACTTGACCATTAAAACTGAATTCGTTATCCACATGCAATAATTCAAAACATTCTATGGTTCACGAATGAAAGCATGGACTAAAAATGAAGAATGGTAAACATGCACATGCACATGCACATGCACAGAGCTATAGCAGACCTGTATGGACTTGACAATGTATCTGGTCGAATAATAACTTCGTAACGTGAACTTTTAGTCCCACTTCTCACTGCCACCCTGAGGTTCATGTCATTACCATCTGCATCACTCTCCAGGACGATGGACATCATCCCTTCAGACCCAACACTAAACGGACTGCTCCACTTATATCCATCCACTCGTAACTGAACCAGCAGTTATTGAATATCAGCTGAACTTATAGAATACCCATTTGTAAATTTAACTTGTTGAATGAGTGAGAAACACGAGCAGTACCTTCAACAATTCATCCTTGGAAGAAGAATGCCACCGAATAGGCTTTGGAGGATCTGTAGGGTGAATGTGCTCCATAGACATAGTTCCACACTGTTGGATGTATACACTGAAGCCAACTCTATTGATGTACAAGGTATGGGGCTGAAAATGAACAACCTGAAAATTTCACATACCTCATCATTTGCAACGGAATATTCAAAAAAGAAGGATTCGGAACAAATTACCAACCAGAAAACAATAGCACAGTAAATCAACGTAATTGCTCTTACCCTTTCTCTTGAAAACTAAATCATCTTTTCTCTCCCCTCTAAACCTAATCAAATTCTTGAACTAATGGATTTTAATAATTATTTAATCAAACAAGAAATTATTCTTATTTTTTTTAATAAATTAGATGTATTTTTGTTTTCTTATTGAATTAATTAGGGTTTGATATATATTTTCCCAATCAAGGCCAGACTTTTACAGTATTTGATTCATTAATAACCTCTCTGAATGGATGAACTTTGCCCCATCCTCCAGCCAATTAAAATCCTTTATAATCAAGATTGTATTTGCCATCCATATAATTCCTTCATCCAAAATCACCTTTTCAATCTATTCTAATATGCACGATTGCTCGAATGCAAGATACTCAACTAAACTACTAAAATCAGCAATGAAGCAGGAATTACTAGCACAAGTAGTCAAGCTTGACAAGCACAAGTAGAAAAACTTGACAATACAACCCAAATCGCGCACACTATCTTGCTGTCAGCCAACCCAACACCCGGATCTACTATTGTCAATCTTCAATGTGGAGGGTGGTCGATGATGGGTGGCAGCAGGAGTAGGGAGACGGTGGGGAGGGTGGTTTATCAGAGCATCCGCAACGATGGGGTTCCCCATATTTTATCTCTCTTTTTCTTATTCATCCACCTCATTTTCCACTAACTTTTCATTTTACCTACCCCATTTCATAACTCGATCTTGCAGCAATGAGGTTCCCCAATTCACACATAAAAATTATGGGGAGGTTGGTGCAACAATGGGGTTGCTCATTTATATTTTATTTTATGTTTTTTTTAGTATTGAAAGGGTAAAAGGAGGGAATGAGATGTAGAGGAAGAAGAAATGATATATGTGAGGGGTCAGTTGGAAATCTTGTACATTGAGTAAAAGGCGTACATGAAAGAGCAATGGCCTAAATCAAATACCCAGGTGTACAAAAAAGTTCATTCTGTACACAGATGCAGCTGCGAAAATACGTGACATGGTAACTTGTGCGTTCAGCAAGCTAATGTGTTGACTTCGGGCATGTTTGACACATAATTGTATACAAACACACATGACAAGTACAAACATGATGAAAAAAGCGCAAAGTACATGACTGAAACTGCTAATTATAGCCCTCAAACTAAGTAAACTGCCAATTCACACCAACAAACCATCATATACTTTCCGATTCCCTATGTATTTGATTCAAGATATATTCGATGTAAATATGTCAAATTTCTCTCTTTCAAAGAATAAATATTGCTAAATGTTGTCTGCCATAGGCCTTCAATAATGAATTGTTATTGTGCTAGATTTCTCCAAGACTGTATAGCTTGGTTTTATAACATTTTTGCACAAATTAAGAACTACCAAATTTGCCATTTGATATTTTGTACAGTTTCTGGAGCTTGATTATTTGATTGAAAGGCAAATTTCGAGCAAGGGTCTCACATTTCTAAGTTACATGCACAGATTTCGAAGTTCAAGTTTGGGTGTCGTAACTTGAATTATTATATGAAAAAAAATGTTAGTTACTTTCTTTGAATTATTTATGACATGCAAGCATGATGAAGTGTGTTCTGCCTCTGGGACATTGTGTATACTATCAATGTACCAGACTTTTAATTTCAGTTATCTGGTACAACCAAAGAAAAATTCTTGAAATTTCTTGCCTCATGAGTCATCATCCTAGGACATTCCAAGAGCAGCTTAAGTTTAAAAAGTCTTGAATGAAATTTACAATAAACTGGTCACATAGTATTGAGTGTATGATGAAGCACATCACTTTTAAATCTTCAAGGAAGTGGCATTGCACGTGTCATATGCAACAGCGGGATGTCAGGACCTAAAATCTAATGCAAAGCAATACACCACAGAATTATTCTGGACAGCTAATGATTTCAAAGAAAATAGAAACTCAGTGAATTTTGTGAAAGCAATGCTCAGTTGGATGCATTACAAAGGCAAGATAACTTGAAACGTAAAATTACTTGATCAACTTTTATTAAGAGCCGCTGTTGCTTTTAAAAACATGCTTCATGATGATTCAACAGCTTTAGAAAGGGGGCCCAAATTGTATATATATGTAAGTAGAGGCAGGAGGAATCCAGTTGCTGTAAAGGACTATAAGATCAGAATCTCACCTTAGTTCTATCAGAAGTCATGTTGAGCTGCGCCGACAGTTTATAGTAAGATCCATCTGAGTCCATGGCTTTAACATCAACTCGTCCCTGGAAATCAATTCATGTCAGGGTCATAAAACTGTGAGATGCTTTTACAAGAACCAGATAACATAATTAGACATTCAAGAAGGACCCCATCTTTGCTACCTTTTTCTCAAGCTCAAGAAGTGAAACACCAGGACTGTAATTTTCGGAATCACGTACAGCGACGGCAATTCCCACCTTTGGCGAAAGGAATGTATCATTACGGGAAGTGAAAAGAAGAACTCCACCACGTCCAACATAATCCTGTGGCGAAAGCATGCTAGGTATTGGACTTGTATCCTGGATCACATCTAAAATCTGAACATTTTTCCTTGGAACAGATTGTTTTCCCGATTTTAGAATGCTATTGTCCCCACTTTCTAGGGGCTCTATTTCAACAACTCGATAAGCCAGAGGCAGAGAAAACTCATTGACAATCCAGTAAGGGACAAAAAATCTGATGATTTTTGGTGTAGTAATTGTGGCTCCCATATCCCGCTCTATGCTTACTCGCAATTTCCTGTGGTTCAAAAATAACAAAAAGAGAACAAATTTTAATTATATGCATCACAAGAACAGATGTTTGCATTTCCAATTAAGCCAAAGACTCATTGCACTTGGGTTTTGGATTACGAATGAATAAAGCAAAATGGCTTAGTTAAGTGGTTGCGGTTCTTTCTATTGTGAAGAACCAATCCTTCTATGCAGTCCTCGACGCAATATCTTGGGTCATTAGAAAACAACCTTTTTGTGTTGCCAGCACAAGGGCAACTCTGCGTATATCCTCCACCCCACTCCCCACAATTTGCGGGAGCCATTGAGGCAATGGAGTAATATTTGCTAAAACCAACTTAAAAAGAAGCATAGCAAAGCCACTTGGATGAGGATTGGGGAAAGGTCTATGTGTAGCAAAACATTGATGTAGACCAATTATGAACTGATCAACACGTCTATTTAGGTTATACTAATTCAATACACACTCTACAGAAACAAATCTACTTAGAGTCTTTCTTTAACAAAAAATCTTCAATTTAAAGAACTTCAATTTCCTACTATCTACACCTGACCCCGTCCCTAGAACAGCACAAAAATAAATTAGAAAATGAAAGAGCCAGAAGAGAATAGAATACAACAACAAAGTATGCTTTAGTGCCGGACTGATTTGGAACCGGCTAACATATATCATCATACGGAACTGTTAATGTTAAGTTAACAATAAAAGGAAAAGGAAAAAGTGAAAAGTGAAAACACAATAACGGGTGAAAAAGTGTGAAAGAATTAAGCACAGATTTTGATGGTAAGGAATACAAGGGAACAAAGAAATACAGATTTTGATGAGCCTGTTATAGAAGCCAAATGTAATTATAAAACTGGGGGGTACTTCCACAAACTGTACACAAAAACAGTTCATGCATACACAAAGTAAATGATGACATGAGAAAATTTGAATGTCAAACTGAACCTTTTACTTTGCTGGTTAACCATCCAGAATGATGAAACATGATCCATAGACGAAAGATCCAAGATGACAACAGGACCCTGTAAAGTAAATCCAACTATAAGCAAATTAAGTACAACCATATCACTATTATATTCCTTTAAATGTTGAAGTATAAAGTACCTTCTCTAACGTCCAACCACCTTGAATAAACAACGAAAGGTATACAGGTTTTCTTGGATCGGCATTGTGTATATGAGCAGTTTTTCTGGAAAGAATTGAACCCTGCTGTCTCTCAGCACCTTTACCCTCTTTTGTCCTTTCCCAGATGGTGAATTCCACGGGGCAAGGAAGTCGGTTTTCCAACTTCAGAGGGGAGTTTAAGGAAATATTCCAGTCATAAACAGGGGCATTCAGATCCGTATGTAGAACTGATGCATCCGTACAGATACTAAGCCAGAACTGTTTATTTTGGACACTTGGTGAGCAACACAAAAGGGAATCCTTCTTTTCAAGCTCATTCAGCTTGAACACCGATGAATTTACAGTACTCCCTTGCTTCATGGTATTTTGCCGAGAGAGAAAACCTTGCTCTACAAGAAGTTGGTCCTTACCACCATTATACACAGAGCTTAATGAAGTTGTAACACCCCAAAAGTAAGATGGAGTGGAATAATTGGCATATGGTCTAACTAAGAGACAATTCTCCGAATCCCCTGACATGCATGTCCATGGGAGAATAAAACTACACCCAGGATCTAATGTCACAACTCCCTCCACCGTTTTACGAGGATCCCCTGTCCTTGGATCAGTCATGGATAACGGATGCACCGCCAAATCCAGTTTCACATTGGAATCATTTATAACAGTTGCAAGGCCCCTAAAAATGGCATGTTTTTTCCCATTCCTCATTACAACTTCCATTGCAATAAGATTGTCACCCAAGGACTTTGGTATGACTGATAAAGGAAGTAAGGACCGCAAGCTCTCCCATGGACCATCAGGGCGAAGTGCTATCAAGAAGCCCACATCAGAGGCACCCTCACTCTCATCAGTTGCCTCGCTTGTTGTTAAGTCAACTGCAATTTTCCGCTCAAAATAAGATGTGGAAACCAGAAGCGAGCCTAGGTTATCTGGTCCTTCCTCACTCTTGTCCTGATCATTTCCATTCAAAGACATCACTCTACAGAAAATAGTCCTACACAGAAAATAATGAACTTGAAAGAAGAATGCACTAACCCTTTTTCGTAGCGGATGTGAGACTATATTCTTAAAGGTATGCTGCTGATTAAGCATCCTAGATGAAGAGATCTTTTTCAAAATATTTGTACCATGTCCAATCGGGAATGATGATGCTCCAACAACTTCACCTGCATTTAAGTGTATGGCAAATCATATATACCACACTCTAGATAGTATTTCTAAAACTGGTACTGTCAATGATTTGCCCAATGCTCACAGTTGCCTGAAAGGCATTACAAAGATATCACAGAACATGAAAAGCTCAGAAGGAAAATGATTTCACAGCACAGAGCTTATATAATTACTTAAGGAGTTGACGGGCTTTTAGTTGAACATATTTAACATTCTTCAATCAAAAAAGTACTGTTCTGCATAGTGTGTTGGCTAGGCTCCTGTGTGCTTGTCCAACTTTTTAAGGGGCTGAACACCTGAACATCTAGGAAAACGGCTATAAAGCTAGGGTTCTCCTTTTATTATGAGAAAGGACAGGATATTATGGACATTAGGACGCAAAGATGTCTGGAGTGTACTACCATTAGCAAAGAGCACTTACTTTCAGATGACACTGTCTGCAAATTAAACAAGACTAATTTAAAACCCGTGAACTTCACGGATTGTTTTATAGTTAGATAATTACTTTCAAGCTAATACTCCGTATATTGTTAATAAACTGAAAGTCATATTTGCTAAAGTCAATCTTATATAAATACAAAATACAGCAAATTAGAGTTGGTTATGTGTACGTACAATTTGTATCCATATTATTCTAACTAAATGACAAAGTTATGAGTTTAAAACATGACTGAAATATAGAAATGTCAAATTTTGACCCCACCCCGCCACCCGTTTTTTCGGGGTCAAGACTAAAAAATCTCGAGTCGTATCCCGTATGATCTGTACCCAAAATGAGTCCGTTAATTTAGGATCAGAACCCAACTCGAACTGGTCGACCCGTTGGGTCAAAAATAAATCAAGCTATTTATTAAAATTTATATATTTCATTTGAAAAAATATTTAAAAAAATATTATTTTTAGTAACTTGAATTTCAAACACGGTTAAAAAAAACAATTTATATAACTTTTATAAACTTTAATGATAAAATGATTCTTACTTAATTTCTATAATTCTTACAAATAATTAATCTAAACTTGAATATGGTTGAAATAGTAATATTAAATATGCTTTAGGTTTTACAAAAATATTTTTACGATCTATAAAAAGGCGTTGGATACTAACTTTAACTACTCTGACCCTAACCCTAACCCGTGACTCGATCCGTATTTGCCCGGATCCGTATTTTAACCCTACCTGTATGATCTGACCCGTTTAACAGGTCTATTTAGACAACATATAGGATATATAACCTCACTTAAATAGCGAAAAAAATTATCGGGGACAAAATCTCACTCATAACTTACAGGTACCATATCTTCTACGGAAATAAAGTAAAAATACAGATGACAATTACTCCATATCAGAATTAAAGTACTAAATCATTACTTATAATGGTAGAAAGCCCACCGTTTTTAATAAATTTTATTCAGTAGTTTCATTAATAAATAAACGGAATTACTTTTTCACATACGGATTTTACTCTTTCACATACACTTTTTGATTGATTTTCTATATTATACCCTTTTTACTAAACCTACACAAATCAAGTCTCATGTGTACTTTTCCCCCAAAATTGAATCTAATTGATTTAAAAACCTGAACAATGGATTGTAAGTCTCCAATTAGTAAAGTAATTTAGTAGTTTTATCAATTATTAACATGCTATGTTGAAATTATTAGGGATTACAATTGGTGGTAGGCGGTAAGTAAAAGTTATAGAGTTTCATTTTAGTGAGTTTCATTTTACTGATACTCCGTATTAAAGACCGCAATCTCTTGAGTTGTAAACGGCAATTGCCAATTTCTTTGACAAAATGTCAGAATTTCATTACCACTCGAAGACAATGTTGAGTATAACCACATTTTTTAAAGATTGCATGTATTTGTAGCTGTTGCTTTCTCATTGTGTGTCAAATGCTTGTGGTTTATCTAACATTTTTAGGGGCTGTTTGACATGCGAGTTCCAAATTCACTATTTTTTGAACTTTCTTCCCAACGATGCAATGCAAAACGCAGAATTTTTAGTGTGTTATTATGAAACGATTTCTTTGTAATGTTAACAAAGGGCTAAGGCCTAGTAAAAGAAAAGGAAAGTCGAGGTCGGTCGGAGCATGGGCGGAATAAGGTTGGATGGAGTAGGTTGCCGCCTTGCCGGAGAAAGGTGAAGGAAAAAGGTTAAGGGAAGGGAGATGAAAAAAAACAATTGAGTGAGGGAGAAAAAAATGATAAGGGTATAATGGTAAAATGCGTGTGCAAAAGAGTAAAATGCGTATTTGAAAAAGAACAACCCAAAATAAATTGTTTTATTTTCTAATCAGACCGTCTCACACAATCACAGATTATAGAATAAGAGGGTCTCACAATGTGAGACGGTCATTTTTTATAAGATAAAAAAAATATTCACTTAATGCTAATAAATAAGTTGTCTTTTCACATTACGGAATCGTCTCGCAGCGTAAGTTCGTCTTAGTTTAATAATTACTGACAACAACAGTTGATGGAGTATTTTTTTTACCATCACTGTAGTTTGTTTTAGGAAAGAGTATGTTTTTTACCATTATCATTAATAACTTTTTACTATATGATATTCATAGCCATTTATTATAGCCAATGGTTTACATCTCTAGTTTATCCAATCAATTACGTAATTATGTAATTATGTAAATAGCATTAATAATTACGTAAATCAAGAGAGCAATAAAAGCACAATATGAAAGAATCTTTTGTGATATCAGTATGTTTCTTAAAAAGGAAAGAGTGTATTGTGATGTGATTGGAATTTGTATTCATTTTGTATTCATAGTCAATAGTAAACCAATCATTTTATTAGTGAACTAGTGAAACTGACGTGTCATTTAAAGGGTTCTAATATCATGCCATGTTAGCATGGATATTAGAAGATTCATATATAGAATGATGGGTTGCGCATTACAGTGGAATGTCAAAACGGTTCAGATGCCCAGGTATGCTCAAGATACAAAGTTGGGCAGTAGGTGGTTGGGTCAGGGCGATGGAAAGGGTGACTCTGGTCAGACCAACTGAGGAGCTGAACATGACGGGACTAGGGCTAGCTTAGGGTAGCAGTAAAGTGAACCTATTTTAGCTGTCCAAGGTAGGATCAAATCTTTTAGATCAATATTTTACTATGTTAGACCTCACATTTGCCTTTTCACTGTTATACCCTTCAAACTGTGTGAGGTGCAATAATTAAGTGGCTGTATATCACCAATTCGTGTGACGATTGCAACTGCTGAAACAAACATCTACAAGCTAATACAGGGAGACAGAAAAGAGCATAGTCTATACCTTTTCCAGCTTTGGCAGCAAGGTTAGTGACCTCCACCTCTAATTTTGCAGCACCCTAGAAATAAAATCACAAAAAGATCTCGTCACAAGATTTACATAGAGAGCATGTCAAACACCAAACAAGTTATTAGCATCTGCCAGTCTAAGAGTTTATTCAGCAACAGTAGCAACCCGTTGATCCCAAAATTATTGTCAATGAAATGTGAAACGAAGTGAAGTAAAAAGATAACGGGAGAGATGACGACAGTTATGATACTAAGTATCACAAGCAAAATGAGAGTAAATGAGAGGGAAATAAGCAGAGAAATGTACGGAAGGACTATAGCAGATTCTAAAGGGCAAGGGCTATATCAGATTCAAGGGTATAACCCTTATGTTATAGCACACAAAGATGAGGCTAAAACATGCTTTTCAAGTGTGTGTGAAGGAAAAAAAATTACATTGAGAGCCAAAAAAACATTAGTGATACAAAAAAAGTGACAAAAGTAAACATAAGAGTAAAATGAACCTAAGATGAGAATAAACAAATGACAAAACACCACAACTGCCTTAATGCCTCGGGAGCTCCCAAAAAAGGTGGCCGAATGGTGTATAGAGACCTGGATATCAATGTTACCCCCGTGTTAAGAACATGACACATGCAAGTGATGACTCAAAATGAAAATTGTCAAGAAATTTTATGGAGTGACTCCTAAAGCTTAGCCAGTTTATTAAACCATTTTTTGTTCATAACCCAGGAGTCTTAGACTTCATAGGTGTTGGAATATAAACCCACATGTGAGTGTCTCACATTACTTTGAGAAGAGAGATTGTACCACTTTATAAAGCAAGGGGGCTACTCCTCCTATTGCCAATTGGTTTTAGGATGGAACCGCCCTTGTGTTTATCAAGTGGTCCGTCTCTCCTCAGTTCTGGTAAGGCCCAGACCCATTTCATGTTTTACCATGGTATCAGAACCCAAGGTTTCGTCCTAGGTTTGATGAGCTTAAATTGAGCCCAAATTATGTCACTGGAGGGCCTCTTTGAGGGTTTAATAATTCCCACTCTGGTATGCTCCTAGTCCCATGGTTTCGCCCTGGGTTTCGAACAAAACCTTCCTTGTGTTTGTCAAGTGGTTCGTGTCTCCCCCATTCGAGTAAGGCTCAGACCCAATTCATGTTCTAACAATTGGAAACAATGGAAAAACAAAAAAAAACGAAACAATGCAAATGAGAAAGTAATCTTGCCTACAAAAAGAAGAAAATTCGCGTGCACGTGCAGGTGAGAGTGGACAAATTGACTCCAACTATAGTATGCCTGACTTATGAGAGATGAACATCTAGCTGAATATTTACCAACAACGTTACTGCCCGGATAATTAAGAGCACGTCACAACTACAGAAATTATGAATTAAATGCTACTGGGAGTCAACAATGGTTTAAGCCTCTCAAAAATCATGTGCAAGAGTCAGAGAGTCACAATAGAAGAGTCTTGTGTCTGATATGCATATCCTCGCACATGACACTCATATAGATTGAGCTTGCCCTACAAAAGCGCAGCACAGGCACAATGAGGCCTTAGACTATATGCGTCAGGCTAATAAGTAGGCTGTCTAGCACAATAAGTAATCATCAAAAGGCATATAAGAGATACGGGGAACACATCTACAATATTAATTGCAGGAGGTGAAAAGTTTGAGAATATGAAATGATAAGCTGCGCAAGACTACCTTTCGAGGGACCTCAAATATGAATAGCTCGTTCCATTTTGCAGTACCCAAATCTTCTTCTGACGATCCCATGATTAAGGGTCTAGAACATTTAGTCCGTGCACTTTGAGGAAAAAGTTTTTGCTGGTCAATGGGCTGGTTATCTACCACGAGTCGCAGAGCACAGAACAAGCTATGGCTATTGCCATCATCAACAATTGGTAAATCCTGGGGATTTGCTAATGTTAGTCACGCACATTCTTCACATGTTTCATTGAAGGCAACACTTTGAGCATTAAAATCAGTTAGATTCATACTTCATTACCTTTGCTTCTAGTATATTTACAGCAATATAGTAG
>JAOWBH010217402.1:0-16925 GCA_028566215.1 Silene coronaria
GTACGAAATTCCTGTTTAATGATATTCGCCTGGTATTTACCAATATTAACGAAAAACACTTAGATATTATAGTGTTGGTATGTGCTCATTTATGTTGAGACAAGTAAGACTTTTCTAAATTTATGTAGTAAACTCAAGTTCATTCAGTTTATTAAGATAAGTACTAGAATAATCTTTCTGCTAAGAATCTAGATTATTCATGTATGCATTCTAGGATATGAAAAAAATGTATGTTCGCCTACTTACCATGTAATCGTAAGAACATTTTCGATCACAAAATATTTACTTTTCTCAAACATATTTCTCTCCGCTATTTTACTTATAAACTTAAAAAAATATAACATTCGACGTTAGAGCCGTTAAGAATCATAAAGGGTCTAAACATATCCACTCTAATCAAATCAACTTCTTGAAGTATTGGTTGAAGCTCTCTCCTCGCAGTTCCATACTTTCTAGGGAAAAACATAAGATTATCGGAGTATTAAAATAATATTATTTGTATGCGTGTCTTGGGATCTACGGGAGATTGCCGAGAAGAGTTTTCAACCATGTGTTTTAGGAACTGAATATTCCACTTCACAATTAAAACAACTAAATACTGATGAAATGAAAGGTTCAAGGGATCTTTAATATATCCATAGTGCTGTTTCTGACAGCATAACACCAAAAATCAACTGGGCATCATCACCAAAAGAAGGCATGAACATTGTTTTGGGGGAATTTCGTCGGTCCGAAACAAGCGATGCTTGTAAGACTCAATAAATTTAATAAGAGATTAGGCAAATATCAAGAGAAAGACGATTATTTAAACATTAAAGCATATTCGTCAAGATTCATAGAGCTCGTAAATCAGATGTAAATTGATCGGGAAACTACTCTCAATGATACATACAATCATTTCCAAAGGTGCTAGTAACTCTGAATAATATGTTAAATATTATTGCTCCATGATTGAAGAATTTATAGATTTGAGTACACTCAGTGCTACAACGTTGTTTAGTTAATTGTTGGCTCACAAGGAAAAATTCATCAAGAGCGACAGTCCAACTAAGAGTGCTTTTCAAACTAAGTACAAATAAAAGTTATCATATCTAAAAAAGGTTAAGACAAAAACATGGAGGGTAACTATATTTCATCCACATCTGGAAAATTTCCTCCATGTGGCCATTGTGGCAAGAATAATCATATGAAATAAAAATGTTGGTCTAAGGGAAAACTCAAACACAAATAATGTAGATTTTGCAATATGTTTGTCCATATTAAGAAGAATTGCAAAAAAGAAGCTAGATGAACATCATAAGATCAATCCACCTACAAAGAAAAAGATGTGGTTTTATCTACCTTCGTTTTGTATTGACCTACCAAACAACACTCACAAGATCATCCTAACAAACCCCGAAATGGCTAATTGACATTGGTTGCACAACCATTACGAATCTTTATAAGAAGCTTTTAACTCAACTTGATACTTCAAACAAGGCTCATGTACATGTTGGAAATGGTGTCGTCTTGGAGACACATTGAAAGGGAACCATTGTTGTACAAGCTAAGAAAGGTACTAAATTTATCGATGATGTTGTCTTAGTACCTAATATTAGCTAAGAAAGGTACTAAATCAAGCATGAGGGGGCTCTTAATACACATACATCAGGTTCTTTTTATTAGACTCCTTAAACTAATTTGGGTTCATTGGTTCAGGTTCCAAAATCGTCGCTCTGATACCACTTGTGACACGCCCATCTACCAAAGAGCCTTGAGCAAGACATTCCCTAGTAAATAAAGGCATCACCATCTCGGTTTCATGAGGTAGTATGTATCATATGACAATAACGAAACATTTAATAAAAGTTATTACAAGGTTTACAGCGGAATAATCAAAGAAATACCACTCAGACCACCGATAACTAAAAGTACAGCTCGTGGCACAGCGATAAGGAATGCACATTTGTACTTGACTGGACAACGATCTCTCAGACCAATCCCCAAAGCTAAACCAAAAATCATTAAGTACCTAAAAAGTCTCACTACTCACCATTTGTCGGCAATATCAAATGGACCACAGTAGAACACGAAAGAAAACGAAAAACATAAGCAAAAGCAAACATGTCAATATATTATTCCAAACAAGATAACATTGCACATAAACAATTCAACCAAACTATCACAACCATTTCCGAACTCCAAGAGCCAGTAATCGGATAACCTATCGCATCTATTAATCCACCATTGCCGGTGGGAAACCGCAGCCTAACCACCAAAATTCTCGCTCATCGCAACGAGCGAACCCAAATCATTAATGTGCACATCCCCCTTGTGACGGAGCCACAATGGGCGATACATAAGGGTGAAGATCATCTGTCGACAATGGTTCTCAACAACCTTAACAACAACATCATCAACATAAATACATCACAACATTACATAAATCATATCTATAACATCACAACAACAATCAATAAAAACTGAGTAGGGAAACCCTACCTTTCGCAAGCCTCATAGCAATCGCAATCAGTCACGTCAACGCTTAACAAGTATAAACATCATTACCTACAATCAACAATTACCCTACTATTATACTAATTGAATACAATTAACTAAATATAAGCATTCACATACTTAACACAACGAATATCTAGACACCGATGGCGAGAAAGATCCGACTCCATGGTCCCGCGCCCAAGTCATGCCCTTCCCACAGTAAGGTTCAAGGTGAGGGTCAAAGAAGTGGTAAAGGGTGAGAGAGAGAGAGAGAGAGAGAGAGAGAGAGAGAGAGAGAGAGAGAGAGAGAGTCAGTATATTAGGTTTATGTAAGAGAAGAAATGAAATGAAACTGTTTTAAGTCGCATCTTTCGCGTAACATTATCACACGTTGACAATAGATTACTCGGTCGAGTATGGAGTATACTCGGCCAAGTACACAGCACTCGGTCGAGTTCCACAAACACTCGGTCGAGTGACCTTTACTAGGTCGACTCAGTCTCAAATGTAATACAACTCTCCCAACGTCTCCCACAAGGCTCCCACAAGGTCACATGTCAGTCAATGAGTCACTAAAAAGGCAGTTATTACATCGAGGGAGAAGAATAAACTCGAGTGAATTCTTCAATCTTAGATTCTCAACAAAAGGGTAATTAATAACTCGCTCGAGTTATGCTCCACGAGGTGTTTCTTCTTCTCTTCTTCAAAACTCGTGGTAGTTTCCATATGTCTTGGGAGTTAACATGGATCTCTCCAAATCCTGTATTCTTGGTCTACGGGTGCTCAGTCTCAACCTCTTGTTCATGGTTGTAAACATCAATTTAGCTACCATATGCTCCTAATACTCGTGATTTACGCCATTTTGGCTTCTTTACAAAAGGAGATAAAAATGCAAATAGGAAGTTAAAGACTAGCAAAATGACCCCAATAGGCACAAATAGCTTGTACAATAGGGTTAATTAAGTGGTGAAAAGTGCACAAATTAGAACTGCATCACTTGTCTATTATCTTACTAAGTATCAGCTTGCAAGTATCTTTACTAAATTTCTAGCAAGAGACATATTTGAGTTTTGAAGACTCAAGCTCAGATTTATGACCAGAAATGTCGAGATAAGTGAGACTTTTCTAAAATTATGTAGTAAATTCAAGTTCATTCACTTAATTAAAATAAGTTCTAGGATAATTTATGTCCTATGAACCTATAATATTCAAGTATGCATTCTACAATATGAAATAGTGTATGTTCACCTATAAAAACCGTGTAATCTTAAGGCATTAGACATCAATCAAATCAAGAATTTTCTATCACAAAATATTTTCTTCACTCAAACATATTTGTTTCCACTTTCTCGTTTATAAACTATACTAAAATCAAATAGTTTATAAAATTTGAGACATATACGGATTATTATTGCTTCAGGCATCATTTGTAAAAGAAAATGTACATATCACTTGTCCAATTTTTCCAACCACTATGTTTTAGGTTGACGAAAGATATACTCCCTTTGTCTCGTCATTTGTTACCTATTTTATTGTTTAGTGTCTTGTTCATTTGTTTACCTTTAGGTATTATGATTGATTCTGACCATCCACACGTTACTGATCACTTGTCATCCAACAACAACAAGCACAAACAGGCTCTCCCACTCTCCATAAATTTTATGCTAAAAGCAAAGTTAATAAAATAACAAGGACAAAGGGAGTAATTTTGTATTATCATAAATAAGAGAACTAACAAATGTAATTATAATTACATAATAAGTGTGTTGATATCGGTAAAATTCATTATTGTCATTTGATACATTATAATTACCTTGGTTTGCTACTACCTCGGATCGATCTATCTTCCAAAGTGTTAATAGATAATCAACTAAATAAAAGGGATTGTCGAAAAAAAAAAAAAAAAAGGATGATCAAGTTACACATTAGTCATATCCAGTTATTGACTTTTATTTAATAATCTGTTTTCAAAAAAATAGCAGATGATACTACTTAATAAATAAATATAAATTTTATGCAACAAAAACTTTGAGAATTCCGATAACCCTATTAGGTAGCGTGTTGAATGTCGACACAACACGACACGATGGCATAAGACAGAGTTAGCCACGACTCTCAAGACATTGCACGATGAAGATCAGAAGTATTTCAAGAAACATGGAGAAGAGAGAGGCTCTTATTCGTCGCCGGATCTCGCACTTCAACTGCACCATGAGGATAAATATTAGTAATTATAAGTGGACTGTTCCAACGGGATTTTAACTTACCTGGAGATAGACGGAAGCGGGATTGGAGTAAAAAGACTTTCTGACCAACTTTAAAGTCCCTTCTCAAGAACATCTTGTCATGCCAAGCCTTTGTTCTTTCCATGTACGTAGCTGCACCCCATTGTCATCAAATTCATATTAACACTTTTTATTGCCCAATAAGCTTTATGCTCCAGTTCAATAGGTAAATGACACACTTTCCCAAATATATGTTGATAAGGTGACATACCAATTAGGGTTTTATAGGTCGTTCGATAAAAGCCCATAATGCATCATCTTATCTCAAGCATCAATCCTTCCGATCAGGATTCACTGTCTTCTCATGGATAGATTTAACTTCTCTATTGGACACCTCCGCTTGTCCTTTAGTATGCGGATGATATGCCGTAGAAACTTTATAAGTAACATAATACTTTTTCATCAAAGCACCAATTTCCTTGTTGACAAAATGAGTTCCGCGGTCCCTTATCAAGGCTTTTGAAATTCCAAAATGAGCAATTATGTAAGCCTTGATAAAACCTGCTACCACCTTGGAGTCATCGATCTTAGTGGGAATAGCCTCTACCAACTTAGACACATAATCTATCGCGAGCAAATTGTAAAGATTACCATGTGAATTTGGGAAAGGACCCATAAAATCGGTCCCCCAAACATCGAATATCTCACAATTAAGCATGTAGCTCTGTGGCATCTCATTCTTTCGGGATATATTGCCCACTCTTTGGCAATTGTTGCAAGCTTGATAAAATCCATGAGCATCTTTAAACAACGTAGGCCAATAAAACCCACAATCTAGCACCTTTCTTGCCGTTCTTCTTGCACCGAAATGAGCACCACAAGCGTGTGAGTGACAAAATGTAAAAATGGAGGTCATCTTATTCTCCGGTATACATCTTCTAATGATTTGGTCGGAACAATGCTTCCACAAATAAGGCTCATTCCACACATAATGCTTCACATCACTACGAAACTTGTCTTTTTTAGACTTGGAGAAACCATCTAGAAATTTAAAAGAGCAAAGAAAATTGACAAGATTGGCATACCATGGGTCTATTGAGCGAATAGCGAACAAGCTTTCTGTTGAGTCCTCCGCATCGAGCTTATAGAATTAGGTGCATGAGACCGGCCCACAAGCAAGCGAGGTTCCATCCTAAAACCAATTAATGATAGGAGAAGTATCTCACTAACTTATAAACTAGCCTCTTCACTATTATTCTACCGATGTGGGACAATGCTCCTCACACACATATGGGAAAATACCTCAACACTTTCATTAGGAAACACTCCTTTAACCGGATTTTTCTCATGTGGATTCTCATCTATATCCACCAATCGGCTTAAATAGTCAGCTACAACATTCCCTGCTCCCTTCTTGTCCTTCACCTCCAAATCACTTTCACTAAGCAACAAAATCCATCTTAACAACCTAGGTTTAACCTCTTTCTTAGACATCAAATAGCACAGCGTCGCATTATCTGAAAATACCACCACTTTTGTACCAAGCAAATAGAACCGGAATTTCTCCTAAGCAAAAACAACAGCTAGAAGCTCCTTCTTAGTCGTGGTGTAATTTTAGTGTTCTTCATTTAGGGTCATGGAGGCATAATGAATAACATGAGCAGCCTTCCCCACTCTTTAACCCAACACCGCTCCCAATGCATAATCACTCGCGTCACACATGATCTCAAAGGGGAGAGACAGATCTGGTGCTTAAATAATTGGACCAGAAGTAAGCCTACCTCTCAATTGATCAAAAGCATCCTTACAAGCCTTGTCAAAGATGAATCTCGTCTCCTTTTGAAACAACTTGCATAAGGGTGAAGCGATCTTAGAGAAATCTTTGATAAACCTGCGGTAAAATCCTACATGACCAAGAAAAGATCGAACTTCACAGACATTAGTAGGGTAAGGTAGAGAAGAAATGGTATCATTCTTAGCTTTGTCTACCTCAATACCTTTTGAAGACACAACATGTCCAAGTACTATACCTTGTTCCACCATAAAGTGACACTTCTCAGAATTCAAAACATGGTTAGTCTCAATATAATGGTTAAGAACAAGAGATAAATGGTGTAAATAAGTATCAAAAGAATCACCATGCACTGTAAAAGCATCCATAAATACCTCGATGAAATGTTCAACATACTCAGAAAATATGCTAACCATACATCGCTGAAAAGTAGCAGATGCATTACAATGTCAAAAGGGCATTTGTTGATACGCAAAGGTACCAAAAGGACAAGTAAATGTGTTTTTATCCTGATCCTCGGAGGCAATAGCTATTTGAAAATACCCCGAACACTAATCCAAAAAGCAATAATAAGCCTTCCCCACTAATCTTTCAAGCATTTAGTCAATAAAGGGAAGAGGAAAGTGGTCTTTTCTATTTTCCGCATTCAACCTACGATAATCTATACAAACCCTCCACCCATTTTGGATCCTAGTAGGTACAAGCTCACCATCTTTATTCTCAACTACGGTCACCCCAAAATTTTTAGGGACTACTTGGGTAGGACTCACTTATTTACTGTCACAAATAGGATAAATCATACCTACTTGGAGTAATTTGAAAACCTCTTTCTTCACTACATCCATCATAGGAGGATTTAATCGACGTTGTGGTTGCCTTACCGGTTTATCATCATCCTCTATCAAAATACCGTGCATACAAGTACTTGGACTAATATGCCTTTTATGTCCGCAATAGTCCAACCAATAGCTAGCTTATTCTCGACAAGAGCATCCTTCAACTTTGCTTCTTGTTTCTTAGTGAGCTTACTAGAGATGATGACAGGAAGTGTTTCATTCTCACCAAGGAAAATATACTTCAAATGCTCAGAAAGACCCTTGAGTTCAACGATAAGTTCCTGCAAAACAGATGGTAATAATTTCACCGCGGGAATAGTTAGTGGCAATTCATTGTTAAAATTTAAAGGAAGCTTCTCCAAATTACGTAATTTGGCCACAACTTCCTGCAACTTAGTAGAAAAAGCATATTCTACATCTTGAACATCTACACTATTCTTCAAGGCTACCTACAACTCATCATCACCATCGAAATAAAGTAATCTTACACTAATGGATCAACAACATCAACAAAATTCAAAGAATGGTATTCGGCAGGATATTTCATAGCATCATATATGTTGAAATTCACAACCTGACCATTAGATTCCATAAGTATATACCCACTAGATACATCAATTTTAGTGCTAGCGGTTTTCAAGAATGGCCTACCTAACCGAATAGGAGCCGCATGTTTATCATGTTCCATGTCTAACACAAAATAATCAACAAGAAAGATAAGATTAGCAATCAAAACAAGCATATCCTTGACAATCCCTTTCGGGTAGACATTTGATCTATCAGCTAACTGGATGACAACACTAGTATCATGCAAAGGACCAAGTTTCATAGACTAGTACAAGGAATAAGGCATCACATTAATAGAAGCTCCTAAATCTAGCATGACCTTTTTAAACATAATGTTTCCAATGGTGCAAGGGATAGTGAACATGCTCGGATCACTACACTTAGGAGGTAGTTTTTATTGAAAAACGGCGGACACATGTTCACTAACCGTCACTTTCTTCACCTCTTTCAACTTTGTATTCCTTGTAATAGTACACAATTCTTGTAATAACTTTGCATATTTAGGAATATTTTTCAAAAGATTAAGAAGGGGAATGTTTACCTCACACTTTAAAATACCTCATAAATGTCCTTGTCGTGCTCAAAATGATGAGTCATCTTCAGTGCATCAGGAAAGGGTACCTCCGGTTCCACCACTGGTGGAGAGGAATCTGCTCTATCTTCTTGATATTAGAAGCTTTTTTACCTTCCTCGATTAGTTCTCTTGCTCTACCTTATGAATTACGGGTCCCTTGTCTTTTCTTTTCACCTTCTCAGCCTCCACTAGTTGTCTCCCATTTTTCAAAGAGACTACACTCACATTCTTTAGATTCACCACCGTTTGAGATGGTAGTGCATTAGAATCTTTATCCTCCAACTGATTAATGGCAGTAGCTAGCTGACTCACTTGATTTCAAGATTCTTAAACTTTTGCTTATTGTCTGCTCTATCTTAATGGTTAGACCCCGAATCATGTCCTCTGTGGACATCGATGAGATCGATTGTGTTGTTTCTGGTGTTGGTTGTGGCACTTGTTGAGTGAATTGTTGTCCTTATGATTGCTGGATAAACTGACCTCTATGATGGCCAGATAATGGACCAACTTGAGAATTTCCCCAACAAATGTTAGGATGAGCTTTCCTTCCGTCATTGTAAGTATTGGAGTATGGATCCTATTTCTTGTTTGGAATACTCTCCCATAAACCATTCACCGCTTCAGATCCACTTTCTTGCACATACGGGCACAAATCGCTGGGATGATCCTCAATACAACTTATGCCACAAATAGTAGCCATTTGCCTCTCAGATAACATATCAGGAAGGGTAGAAGCAATGTTATCAACCTTTTCCTCCAAGCTAGGACTAACACCCATAACACTCACTCCTCTTCGTGATGGTCTCCACTCAAACTGTCTAGAGGTCACAGCTAACTCTGCGATAACCTCCCAAGCCTCTGATGGATTCTTGTTGACTATATTTCCTCCACAAGCAGAGTGAATCATACGATGGTCATCTGGGTTCAGTCCACCACAAAAATACATGATGAGATCTTGTTCAGAGTAACCATGGTAATGGCAACTAGCAAAAAGCTGCTTAAATTTCTAAGGGTACTCATACATGGTTTCCCCGTTTTAATGGTCAACATTAATGATAGCTCTTTTCAGATGCATTGATCGAGAAAGAGGAAAATATTTCTCCAAGAATGCCTTCTTCATAACTACCAAAGTAGTGATACTCCCCGGTGGTAGATATTTTAACAAGTCTCTCACATTTCCTTTCAAGGGGAAAGTAAAGGCTCTTAATTGCAACTGCTCATCAGTAATAGAAGGTGGCTTCATACTGGTGCACACAATATGAAATTTCTAAAGATGCTTATTCGGATCCTCAATACTCCTACCACTTAAATTTGGTAATTGATGTATCAAACCAGATTTCAGTTCAAAAGAAACTTCATTAGCCAATGTTGGAAAAGTGATGCAGAGTGGTTGAACATCAAGATTTGGAGCTGTGAGCTCCCTTAAGGTGCGGGTCTCTCTAGCCATATTCATAGGTATTGCGAATTCTTTAGAAATTTCAAAATTGTCATAATCGAGATACAGATCGTCGAACTCGCTGCCTTCAGGAACAATCACTATTGCACCTCGTTTGTTCTTCCGTAATCTGAAAAGAGTATGCTCAATCTCTTGATCGAAACGCTCAAGGTTCAAGTTAGAAGAACGAGTATTATGCATAATCCTACACTAAAACACAAAAAATAATTAATGTCAATTCCCCGGCAACGGCGTCAAAATTTGACAGACTAAAGTCGTATGCCTAAAATTAACAATTTATAATCACTTAAATCCAAACACTAAACAATAGTAGAGCGGAAATAAGAGTCGAACCCAAGGGAATTAGTTTAACAATTTATGTGAACTGAAATGTAGGCAAAATCAATCTCTAATGTAATTAGAGATCGTAGTAACCACAAGGGGGTGTTTGAATTGATTTTCTAATAAACTAAGACGAACAAAAAATGTAAATAAATTAATATAGCTAATGATTAACTATGAATCAAATGATTTAAAAGGTCTTAGAGCCAAGCATATATCCACACTCAGTAACAATTGATCATTGTAAGACGGTTTCAACTACTCATCTCGATTACTCTATCATGTACATGAAATTCCAATTCTCCTTACGAATAATCAATTAAAATGAATTTCGTTCTTAATCAACCCGAATTATTTAACAACTTTAACAATCCAGTTCAAGGTTCAACTCAACAACAGCAATATAATTTAGAGAATTTGATAGATAATAAATACTGCATACAATCCAGTTGCACTTTAGATATTTATGTGAATCGCTTCTAAGTACTAATAACAACGTATCCCGTTCAATATTAATTCATAGTCGCTACTAGCGTAAAGTTAATCAATAAATCTTATTCATAACAAATACTAACAATAGAATGAAGAAATCGGTTACTAGTTGTACACCTAGCAATTATCAATCAACATTCGTAAAATTAATAACTAAGCAATTCACAATAATCAAGATGAGAAATTAAAACTTTCAAACTCACAATCGGATTTAGAGTGCTTCAATTGCTCGAATCCAAGATGAAAGATTAGTTACACATAGTTTTTCGGAAATAACAATAGGGTTTTATTTCTTTAATAGTTCTCCCCAAAAGATGCTTCAAATAAATACGATAATAATAATAGATAGGTTCTTAACCTAAAATAATAATAATAATAATAATAATAATAATAATAATAATAATAATAATAATAAAGTAATCAAATTTAGGAAACCAATCATGTAAAGCTCAAAACTTAACGTCTTTCAGCAGAGTCACGCGCGACCCGCGCCATTCCCCCGCGACCCGCGCGCCTGGCTGACAATTGTTGCTCCGTTGATTCTTTTCCTCTTCAATTCAATTATTGATATTGGGCCGTGAGGGACAAGGTCATGTGATGGTTTATTGGACTTCTTCATGCATGCTAGCCCAAAGTTGTCTAATAATTCCAACCCAAAATACTATCTTCATTCATGCACCCCAAAATTCTATTCAATTACTCCAAAATAAAATCAATAGAATAAAGCATGAGTTCAAACAAGTACTCCTCTAAACTCCACAAATTGAGCCAATAAACTTCATAAATCGACACCATAAATTAACACCCCAACACCATACTAAATAGGACATATCAGGCTCTAAAGGAATGAGAAAAGATAAAGAAGAAATAACGCGGGGAAATGTGAAAAAGTTGAAAAACGAAGCGAAATATGAGTAGCGAGAGCGTGGGTAATTGCTACTAGTAGTACTGGTATTTGTAATAATAAAATGATTGCATATTAAAATGTTAATTAATCTATTTCATTTCACCATAAATTATTCACACATGCAAATGAGAATTGAAAAATTAGGCATTTGACATACATTTGTCATTTCTCATGTATATATAAAAAATAAGAATAATATCAGGAAACAATAATTATTCTTTATGTGTAAGTTTCTAATTTTAAAATGTCATATCAGTGTTTTTAAAGTCAGTCAAGTCACTATACTGACCATATCAAAGAGTGAGAATTTTTTAAGTGAATTGTCCTACACCCCGACACATGTTAGATGCGACGCATGTTAGGAGAGTCGAGGTGACATAGAACAAAAAAAAAGGGCTAGGTATCTTTGTGCAACATGATGTAAGTGATATATAATTAACTATGTTAAATCGTTATTTTCATATATAATGCCCGTGTTTAATAAATGCTCACGTTTAAATGATGTAGTGTTACTAGAATGCTACTAGTTTTGAATTATTTTGTTTCTAAATATCAGCTCAGCTCCTTGGATTTAAAGAATTAATACCACCATTTAGCAATTCATCTGAAGCGGTGATATTACAAGGAGTTAATTATGCATCTGGTTCAGCTGGACTTAAGCCTGAATCTGGGTCTCACTTGGTACATACTCACTTGTATCTTTTTGTTCATCTATCCTAATCTCTTTGATCCAAGCCCTTTAATTACTTTAACAAAAATGAGAAATTAATATAATACTTTAATCACTTTATGAATTAATGACTAATGTCTACAAAACATTGTTATTAACAAATAGGTGAAGATAAATTTTGCTTCTTCTTTTGATTGTATGAAAAAGATCAAGATTTTGTTTGTTACAAAGAAAACTTCAAACCACCAAAAAATTTGGCGTGGGAATCATTCAATATTCTAAAAACAAAACTTTTTGTTTTGAATTATAAACTAAATTCTTAGATTTTCCTTTCTAATTAATTAGTTTAAAATTTAAAAATTAGTGGAACGATGTGAAAATAGTTAAGGAAACTTGAATTATATCTCAAGTCTTATTTAATTTGAGTATCATCTAATGAGGCCCTTTAGAAAATTTGAAAATTTTAGTTGTTTTACATGTCTTTGCTACAAAATTAATTATTCTTCTCGGCTTTTATTCGTGTTTTGAGTGTCCTATATCTAACATTACGAAGATCATTATTGGTAACATCTCTCCAGTGCTCATTTCTCTCTATTTAGTCAATATGTATTATCTCTTATTATCTAGTCAAGGTGAATAACAATGATGATATTTAGTATTTATTTGCTGAATATTTATGAATATTGATTTATAGGGCGATCGGATATGGTTGAGTAGACAAGTAAAACACCATGAACAAACAATCCAACAACTTGAATCTATTGTGGAAGGGCCCGTTAGTAACTACTTGCATGAGTGTTTATACTCTATAAATATCGGCAGCAACGATTACATCAACAATTATTTCATGCCGCATTTGTATCCATCAAGTAACGTTTCCACCCATAACCAATTTGCCAATCAACTTGTTGCTGAATATAAGGCACAATTAGAGGTTGGTTCCTTCAATTTCCCCCACTGTTTATTAATATGAATACTTGTTGTTAATTACAAAATATTAAGGTAAAGAGCTAATTTTTGGGTTTTAACCATCGCCTAAAGAGTTTAATTTGCTTGAGCTAATCTTTTAAATATTATATCCGACCTTACAAAATATTAAGGTAAAGAGCTAATCTTTTAAATATTATAAAACATGTGAGCAATTCTTCTGTGATTTTATAGATTTGTAATTAAGGAGCGTAAATTAGACAAATTTGCCATATAAAACATATCTCTGCTTTCACTAATCTCTAGGATGGACAATAAATGAAATTTGGTCAAACTAATCAAACACATCGTCAATTCTCTGATCAAGCTTTATTTCTCATTTATTAACAAAATTACAATGGCCAAAATTACTATCCTATCTTATACAAATGTTTTATTAGGGAGGTTATTAGATGTGGCTGCTGTCGTGGTACAAGGTGCCAAAAGAGTAACTGTAGGAGCCGTCTTGCTGCATCGATCGCTGCTGCTACAGGCACGATAAGCCGGAGGAGCAACTGTAGGAGCCGCCTTGCTGCATGTGTGGCTGGTGCCCCTTGTACATCCAACAAGGGTATTGAGTTTCGCAAGAGTCTTGAGGGTAGGCTTGCATTTTCAAACAAGGGTGATTAGTCAAATGATATTAGTTTTTATATTTTGATGAATTTTTAAAGACGTTGAAATGTAATTTTTGTTGGAGAAAGTAGGCATCTTTGATTCTTCAGAAGCTACAATTCTAGCCAAAAGTAGTCGCATAATTTTGAGTGGATTAATATTCTACGTAATTTGAAATGCATCTTGTTTTTTCTTGTATTTTTATAATATTTTAATCTCAAATGCACCACGTGCTCTCATAGTCTCATGTAAAAGGCTAGTTGATATATATAAATGTTGATACGGCTAGAATAACAACACAATAACACAATAATAACAACGTAATTAACACCAGAATAACAGAAGAATAACAACACAATAACAGGAGAATAACATTAGAGTAACAACATAATAGCACCCGAGTAAGTAGAATAACATCAGAATAACAATACAATAACACCCCGAGTAACACACAATAACAACATAATAACACTGGAATAACAACACAATAATACCAGAATACCACTCAAGTAACACGTGGTAAAAAAAAAAGTAACATAATGAGAAAATTAGAGAAGTATGAGAGAACATAAGAGTAACACTGGAATAACAAGTGATAACATAAAAATTAAAGAAAATAAGTATAAGAGTAACACTGGACTATACGTAGTAAAAAAAAAGAATAACACTTAATAAAAAAAATAACATTGGAATAATAGGTGGTAACATAAAAAAAAAAAAATAACAGTGGTAACACAAAAAAAAAGTAAAAAAAGAAGAAGAATAATACTGAAATAACAGGTGGTAGTAACAAAAAAATATAAAAATATAAAATAAAGGTAACATAGTGAGAAAACTAGAGAAACATTAGACCATCAGAATAACACTGGAATAATATGTAAGCACAAACTCATCATTAGAACTCAACACGATTGTTATTGTGCTGTTATTATTCTGTTATTGTGTTTTTACTCTGGTGTTATTCTGATATTATTGTGTATAAAAGCTCATTTAACTATTATTTTAGAAATAATTAGTTTTAATTTAATAATTGTGAATAACTGTCGTTTAGTATACTATTTTCGTTGATGGGTTAATGGCGAATTGGCGATAGAGAATGAAGTCGAGTGAATCGGGTCTTAGACAATAACCAAAGTCTTCCCTGCCAAATTGTAAATCCATTACCCAGTGGCCAGTACCATGTTTCGGGCCTTCTTCCCTTCATCAATTCAATCATCTTCTTCCTTCTAAATCTCAATTTAACCATCTGCAGCGAACTCGACATCGAGCCCAGACCTATCTAACTCACCTCTACAACCACCTTCATCCTCCTTTATCATTTTCCGTATTACATCCATCCTCCATTTAATTAACCCAATTCCTCTACCATGGTTTCACCATCAAGCTCCCATGCTCCCTCAACAACCTAAATTCGCACAACCCATAAACACCAATCTCGTCCGTCAACAACAATCTGCCACCACCAAACATCATGCCCAGAACCACCAATTCCAAAACCAAATCGACTTCCAATTCGATACCCATGAACCACCAAGCCCACCGGCACCTTAATCAAGATTTAAAAAGTTATTACTCAATGATAGAAAGCATGATATCTGATCTCGCAAGTCGCAACTGCACCAAGTAATCCAAGAGCTAGAATATAGAGCAGCTTAGATTAATTGCAAATTCGACACTCATCTTTATTGAGTAATATATTAACAACTTGACATGGCTTAACATTGGAATCAAATATAAACTTGACTATCCTCCTTTGGCATCTCTCATACCTCCATTATCATCATTCACCTTCAATTCCGCAAATGTTCATTCCGCACCGTCCTCCATTTGAGAAGGATTTATTATACACCGTCAACACATGGTAAACATTTCATCAACAAAAAAAATAAAATACGAAACTCATTAAACTTCAAGGTTATAGAATTTTTGTGTGCGAATTTAAGGTATTAATCGAATTTTCTAGATATTTTGGGTTTTTTAGGTTTAGAGAGAGGTTAGAGGGATGCTTAATTTTAATGGGGTTTGTTATGGGATTACAGTGACTTTTGTTTACAGGTGAGCTAATATGCATGAGGAGCCTACTTTCTATTTTATTTTGCGATTTAATCTCAGTGGTTAGTTTACTTTGATCTAATGGCTGAAATTTGTGAGTACCAACTCACCGTAAGAACCCAACTCACGAGATCCCGCCTACATATATATATATGTATACATATATATATATGTATATATATATATATGTATATATGTATATATATATATATATATATATATATAGTCAAGATCTGGTGAGAACGAACACTCGGTGAGAACGAACCACAACCCTTGGATTAGACTTTAACTAACGGCTGACAAAACCCAGGAAAACAATAAAATTCAACCCCATTCAACTTGATTAACTTTCTATCTCTAACTTTCCCTCCTCTCTCTCTCTAACTTCCCCTCCTCTGTACCTAATAAAACGCGCGAAGACGGGATTGCCAGAAAAAACCGACTTCAGAACAAGAAGACGACGGCGAAAATCAACAAAATCATATACAAACTCGATTGAATACGATGTGAGTTTGATTATTGATAAATTTTTAATGCTCAAATCATGTATCTAATATTGATCAATTCTGTATTAATCGTCACTAATACTTCACAACAGTATCTTATGTCGTTTAATTGTTTGTTCGATTAAATTTGATGTATTGATCATCGTTACTACATAATTCATGTATCTATCGTTAATTGTTTACTCGTTGAGTAATTTGGTTTATTTATTTCAATTTGTTAGGGAATTAATGGAGATTGAAAATTCTGGAGATGCAATTGTTCCTACTGATGATACTACTATGATTGAAGGATCATCGACTGATATAGGTATGTACATGATTTAGCTATTCTTCTATCTTACAGATTTTCCGTAACCGAGACTTCGTTTTATCTGTTTTAGTCATCTCCTGATATATTTTTGTTATTGCATTCGTTTCATCGTTTATAGGTTTGTGAGTTGATAGGCGTATATAGTAATACTACAGTTACAC
>JAOWBH010217731.1:0-24954 GCA_028566215.1 Silene coronaria
TTTATATCAATACTAATCACGAAATTAATGACCTGATAAACATACCCGTGCAATCTTGCACGGGTTTAAAACTAGTTTGTATATTATTTTTGTTCTTTTCTATTCACAAAAAACGCTATATTGGGCTAATTTTTCCTATTGGACACGTCTTATGCTATAAGACGATCCTATAGGAGAGTTGCCGAACTGAATATATGGGCTACTTTGCACATTTATAATGGGCTTCTCTTAGTTGGGAGCCTAAAAGAAGTATTAAATGGGCCTTTTGTCTTTACATTTGCCTATTTGTTAACTGGTCAATAAAATTCAAGTGATGTTATTATACATTAACGTGTCGTGTCGTGTCCACTTTGTTGGTGAAGACACACCGTTGACCGTGTCAGCGTGTCCGTTAATTTCAGAAATTTCGTGTCGGACACCGCCGTGTCGCCGTGTCTGAGTAATATAGACGGTCTCCCGAACCGTCTTACATCTTCTCAACAACCCATAACATTATCCAACCTCCTCCAACACCCACACTACAACCACAATAGTCACCATCCCAAAGTATGCCAAACATGTCTTGGTACTAACAAAAATATGTCATGCAATATGCATAGAACATAGAAATCCACTCATAATTAACAATACTTCCATAAATCATGTATTATGCAACCAAATTCATAATAATTATCCTTTCTTCTTTCATATCATTTATATGACAACCAAATCTCATTTCCTTCATGTTATGAACAATGTACTTTAACAACAATGTGAAAGGATGCATTCTAGCATGTGACAATGCATCTACATGAACAATGCATAAGGAAATCAAACAACCAACAAACCTAAGTAGGGAGAACCCTACCTCAAGAAAATCTTCAACTAAGAAAGCTCACTAGAAGTTCTGCTCAACAAAATCTCCTGCTACATTAATTAGGAGACAAATATCACACACACACATCCTAATAATATTTATTTAACTATGATAAATCTTAATTACATAACCCTTTTTATTATTAACTTAATTAGACATCTCATAAAATCCCCCAACAACATGGATTTAAGAAGTAAGATGGAAATAAGAAAGAAGGAATTGAGTTAGTAGCTTACCAGGCTTTAAAGAGTAAAAATAGTGAAAGATGCACAACAATAGTGGAAGTTTGAACAATGAATACTGTGAGTGGATGAGATAATGAGAGGATAAGGTTGGTGAGATTGTGTTTTTATTAAGGTAGTGAAGGTGATGTGAGGAAATATGGGTGTAAGGTGAAAGAAAAAATTCAGATTCTAGAGTTGGTTCAGTCTCTTTCAAAGGCTCCACAAACAACTCACGCGTCAAATCCTGCCAGTAACCACTCGGTCGAGTGCCCATGGCACTCGGTCGAGTGACCCACTTCACTTAGCCGGGTGGCAAAACATTAGAATAATCTTCCCCTCGGTCGGTCACTCGAGCGAGTAGGTCGAGTGCCCTATGATACTCGCCCGAGTACAACCTTAGAATTTCCATATGTTACAAATCGTTTTTGTTTTGTAGTTTAGTATAGATGAGAGAGGAGTTTAAATTGACTTTTAAGGGGTTATATCTTATTAATTTCGTCAAGAAGTTGGAAATGGTAGTGTTTTTAGGTCGGAGTTAGTTTTCTGGTAGTCATTGTGAAAGATTTTTTAGATTGGTAGTTATTATGAAAAAGAGGGCTAAAGTTGGTATTGTTTATCAATTTACCCTATTTGTTATTTTCTTAAAATATACTCTAATTTTTTTCTTCTTTAAGATTTATCTTCTTTTATTGAAATCTCCGTGTATTGTCAGAGCTCCATTAGAACAATAAGTCTTGCTTGTGGCGGAGGTATCCGTCACAAGCAAATGACGGGTCGCGAATACTACCACTTTCCTATAATATGAGATGATTTGACCTGTTAATATGGAGCAAGTGAAGGGGCGCGTTTTTTGAAAAGCAAAACTGAAAAGTTGTGATTTGACTGGGTTGTTATTAAATAATATTTAAAAAGGGAAAAATCTTTTACCTTCCCCATGCCAGATTTCAACATTGAATAATCAAACCTAAACCCATACATTCACATTAACCGTCACATTATTTTCCTCTCTTCTCTCATCTCTCATCTCTCATCTCTCATCTCTCTCAAATAACTCACATTTCTCTATTATTTTCTCAATAATCCGCAACAAATCGCCTATAACTCAAGACAACAAACCATGGTGACGAAAAAAACATCAAAACGCCAAGCAGTCAAGAAGAATGCTACACAAAAGAAAGGAACCGATCACGATCGCGACGGTAATTTGTCAGTTTTAATGTCTTCATCATAAACTATTTTTTCGAAGATGGTTATGTGGTAAAAGTTTTCGAGGGATTATGGAGATTTGCGTATAGTTTGTAAACAATGTGCCTGGTGCGAGGGATTATGGAGATTTGTTTGATATTTGGTAGCAAATGTTAAATGATAATGAAAAAATTGTTGTTGGTTATTTTCTTTATCATAAACTGATTTTGGTAAAAAATGTAGAAAATGTGATTGTTAGAATATGGTCACTGTTGTTGGTTTTCTGTTCATATTTAGTATCATTTGCTAACAGAAGTTCACATTGGTAGTGATGATTTTTTGAGATGTTTATGTTTATGTTAATATTATGTGATTTGTTAACAGACTCGGTTAAAAAATGAAAAAATAGAAAATGTGGATTTATGTACATATTTTTTTGTTTTATGTTCATATTATTTGGTTGTATGTGCATTTATAAGGTTGTTGGATATACATTTTATTGTTTTAATGTTTATTGATGTCCAATCGTATTTATATTGTTATTTGTAGCGACTTTAGTTATAAATGTTGTCTAAATTAGATGGTCAAGCGATGGTCACAATATACGTTCAGTTGGGTATATTTGTTCTGGCATTCATCAAAGAACATGTATTGTTTTGGCATTCATCAAAGAACATGTATTCAATTTTCTTCAAAATGTGGGAAGAGTACAAACAATGTAAAAATAGACACATTTTATCTAGTCGTGCAGTTTGTGTTTTGTCACCATTTTCTGGACAATGTTCCGCAATAACATGTTCACATTTTGCCTATAAATTTGTTGTTGGTAGATGTTGAAGTTGGGGAGGCCAATGAGCCAGTTGAGCCACCAACTGCTAAGAAAAGGAAGACCATTGGGCCTAGCACAACAACAAAAGGAAAAGGGAAAGGTAAGGCTGTAGCGGAAGAGGATGAAGTTGTGGTGGAAGATCAAGGCAAAAGGACGAAGAAAAAGGTAACTTTCACTATAAAAGGTAACACCAAGGGCAAGGGTAAGGCTGTAGCGGTAGAAGAAGAAGCGTCAAGTGAAGATGAAGAGGTTGTCGAAGGCAACGAGAAGGATGACGGTGGCAGGGAAGAGGAAAATGAAGTTGACGCTGCTGTGAAGACGGCTTTAACTGTGGGAAAAAGAACGCAGCAGAAGAAGAAGAGCCTAGCGGGGGAGTTAACTAAAGGTACAACCGTTGACTACAATTTTGGGCATTTACGTTGTCTGTATTTGTCTCACATATTTTGGCCATTTACATTCTATGTCATTTGTCTCACATATGTTGTCTGTATACTATGTACATGTTGCCGTAGAGACAAGGGCATTGACGATGATTACGGAAACTGCGGAGGTTGGTGAGGGATCGAAGAAGCGGAAGGGAGATGCAGGTGCTATTGTGGCCAAGAGTACAAGAGTCCGTAAGGATACGTAAGTCTTACAATTTCTGTTTAAATAGGCACATTTGTATGTAGTTTTGCAATATTTGTTGTGTAACCATTTTATCACATAACATGTTATCAGTTTTTTTGAAAATGTATATTTATTACAAGGTATAATTAAGTAGGCACATTTTCTGTTGTTTTGCAGTATATGTTTTGTTACCATTTTGTCTATAAATGTACCAGGCCAAACAAACATAAAAAAAATGAACTAGTTGGGTACTTTTGCAATGTGTTATTTGTTACCATTTTTTAGTTATATGTTGTATTTGTCACAGTATCAGTTCAATTGGGTATATTAGTTTGTGCATTAATCACATAACATGTTACCATTTTTCCTGAAAATGTATATGTATTACAATGTATGTTTAAATAGGCACATTTTCTGTAGTTTTTGCAGTATATGTTTTGTTACCATCTTGTCTATAAATGTACCTGCCCAAACAAACTTAATAAAAATAAGAACTAGTTGGGTACTTTTGCAATATCTTATTTGTTACCATTTTGAAGTTTTATGTTGTATTTTTCTCAACATTAGTTCAATTGGGTATATTTGTTTGTGCGTTCATCACAAAACATGTTATCATTTTTCTTGAAAATGTATATCTATTACAATTTATGATTAATTAGGCACATTTTCTGTAGTTTTGCAGTATTTGTTTTGTTACCATTTTGTCTATAAATGTACCGGGCCAAACAAACATAATCACAAATGAACTAGTTGGGTACTTTTGCAATGTGTTATTTGTTACCATTTTTAAGTTATATGTTGTATTGTTCACAATATCAGTTCAATTGGGTATATTAGTTTGTGCATTGATCACATAACATGTTATCACTTTTCCTGAAAATGTATATGTATTACAATGTATGTTTAAATAGGCACATTTTCTATAGTTTTGCAGTATACGTTTTGTTACCATCTTGTCTATAAATTTATATGTATTACGATTTATGTATAAATAGGCACATTTTCTATACGTTTACAGTATGTATTACAATTTCTATTTTGACGTGCTGCTTGTAGGAAGAAGAAGGAGGTGGAGGGACATGGTTCCCCCAGCCAGTTGTATAGTCTGGTTGCTATTCTTACGGACGCTCAGAAGAAAGATTTGGAGGATATTGGTTTCGGGGGCCTGCTGGAACTTCAAACGAAGGCTTTTTATCATCAAATGATCGACTGGTTGCTAAAGCACTACGACCCTAGCAGTTGGATGTTCATATTTAACAGGCATATCCAGTTTCCTATCACCAGGGATGATGTGTACGATATGTTCATGCTGCCTTGTACCGACCAACCCGTAGATGCCAACACCCAGGACAAAGAGTTGTCTCAAATCTGGCGTGAAAGTTTCAAGGTCGTTGGCAATGGTGAGCTTTCATTGGAAACCGTGAAGATGGCTATGTTGGGGTTGGCTGGTGGAGGGAAAGATTTTAAGAAACTGTTTGTTTTATGGGTCATGGGGGTTTTCCTGGCTCCAACGGTGCACAATCGGGTTGACCTGCGGTTGGTACGGGCTGTGGAGGATGTTGACGGCATTGTGAGGTTGGATTGGTGCTCGTATGTGCTACAACGCCTGAACAAATCAGTGGCGTCATGGAGGGGTAACAGTGAAGCCAAAAGCTGTGGGGGGTGTCTGTTGTTCCTCCAACTGCTCTACTTCCACCGCCTGACATGGAGGGGCCAACCCGAAAAGACGAGCCTGCCGCTTATTAAACATTGGACTTACGAACGCCTGAAGCAACGGATGGCCGAGGAAGTCGAGGCATATCCTTACCATAATGGTTTTGGGATAGTCGTGTGGGAGCTAAATGCATACCCAAGGTCTAGGGGCATTGTCAAAAAACTATACCGTCGCGGCGATATTGATCGAGAGCCTGCCACAAGGTTCGTGAGCCTTCCCCTGCCGGACGGCGTGGCCACTGACGAGGAACTGCAGGCCTCCTTCACAGACGTAAGCCCTTGTTCCTGAAATATTTTGTTTGGGTTCATGTCAAAGTGTAGTTCACAAATAGCTGCCCATGACATATAGGTACCAAACAAATATGCCTCACTTATCATGTACGCTTTTAAATGCAAAATGTGCCTAGTTTACAAAGTTTGTTAAAGTGAGTCACATGCCTAGTTTACAAATATAGTTGTGTTACAATTTCAGCTAAAATTGGTCCAAGTTCTATAACATGTTTAGTGTTTGTCATCGTAAAATGTTTTGCCCTTGTTTACAAATGTAGCTACATTGTCATCCAATTTTTTTGTGCCTAGTGTTTGTTTTGAAATATGTGTTTTGTCACCATTTATCCCATAACATGTTTGCATTGTTGTTAAAAAAGTAGCTACATAACAATTTATGTTATAATAGACACATTTTTCATAGTTCTGCAGTTTGTGTGTTTTGTCACCAATTTAAACGTGGATGTTTGATGTGGTAACAATGTTGATTACAGTGGTTATGTTTCTGGGTAACAAAGATAATTAAAACAAAATTATGTTTGGTGCAATTTTTGATTTGTTACCATCTTAGTGTTGCATGTTGTAATTGTGACATGGTGACAAAATCACTTTTACTGGGGATATTTTTGGTGTCATTCTTCAAAAAAACGTTCCCATTTTTTTATATAATGTTTATATACTACAACTCACCTTACAATAGGCATATGCTCTACATTTTCCAATATTTGTTCGTTACCATTTATAAGTTGGATGTTGTCTTATTTGTTACCATTTTAAAGTTGAGTGTTGTATTTAGAACATGGTGACAAATTGGATGGGTATATTTCTTTGGCCGTTCATCACATAGCATGTTTCCTTTTTTCGGTGAAATGTATCCTTATTATAATTTCCAGTAATAAACAATATGTAATGTGTCTCCACTTATATGTTCAATGTCGTTGAAATGATGTGGTGACAGTGTTGCCTGAATTGTGTTCAAATAACATATATATATTTAGTCTAGCAATGTTTCTAGGTAACAAAGTTAACTAAAGTAGGAACAAGTTTGGTACTTTTGCAATGTCTGAATTGTTACCATTTTGGAGTCGAATCGTGTACTTCTGACATGGTCACACAAGTAGTTAAATTGGGAACATATATAGTCTGGATATCTGACAAGTTGATTTGTGCCATGTGTTTACTTTTTGGTAGATCCGCCTCCGCAATTGGATGACAACGAGGAGAAAACTTTCTGTGGTAGCGGTTATGCACAACAACCTCACACGACAGTTGGCTCCCCAGTATTCAGGTACGGAGGAGCCTGCAGGGTCGGGCAATGGAAGTGAGATGACGGTTGCTGACATTGGAGGCGACCCTTCGCAGGCCACATTTTCGCAAGATCTAAGGAATCCGGAGTACATTGCTGCCTTCCACGCTCTTGGGGAGAAGTTAGAGTCGTTGGTCGCGGTTGAAATGGTACAGCCCCCATCATTTGACCTTGGGATTGATGACATTGGAATTCCAGCCGCGGTGGGTGGCGATCTGAAAGGCATCCGCACCAGGGGAAGGAAGGTCACTCAAAAGACGCACTAGTCTCGGGTTGGCAGGCCTTCTTTTGTATGCTGTCTTTGGCCTCTTTTGGGTTATGAACTTGTGTATTTTAGTTAGTCGTTAAACTTTGTAGATTTTGGGGCCATGTATGGCATTAACTTTGTCGGCTACGTGACGTAGCCTTGTCGGAACTCGTTGGTGGCCTGTTGGCCTTACTTAGCGGTTCATGTTGGCCGTTTTTATTGTGGACATGTCACATGTTGTATAATGTGACAATATCTTAGACTGTCACGTGTTATAACCTTTTGATGCTTGTGACAAGAAATTTAATGATTCGGGGCTGACATGTTTCGCCTTCGACCTGAATTGTTACATATTCATCTCTTAACAACAGCCTGGAAAGATTAACACATTGATCGTATTGCTCTAGCCAGCAAAAGTCTTCAATGTGTGAAACGGCAACGAATTTTGAAACGGGAAAAAAGAACAATGAACAAGTAAATCAATGAAGCATAGAAAAAAGAAATGTTCAAAGAAGTTAACATCAACTATGTATGAGATAAAGTTGTTACCACATTGATCATACTGATCTATTAAGCTAAGTTTTCATGTGTACCTATTTCACATGCTTGTGTATTTGTTACCATATTTGGCGTCTATGTTGCTTCTGAAAAAATGAAGAACTATGGCAACGAATTTAAATATGACAAAAAAGTAGATCAATGGAGCATAGAAGAAAGAAATGTTCAAAGAAGTTAACATCAACTATGTAAGAGATACATTGTTTCCATATTGATCTCTTAAAGGAAGCCTTAAAATGAAATCACATTGATCATAATGATCTATTAAGCTAAGCATTCAATGTACATTCCCACATCACTGACTACTTGTCTACATATTTGGCGTAAATGTTGCTCCAGACAAAATGAAGAAAGATGGCAACAAACTTAAACAACGAAAGAAGTAGACCAATGAATCTTGGCAAAAAGAAAAGTTGCTCCCGACAGTGGGCCGCTGTCGGTCCCAAAAAACGGTCAAAATGTTACCTTCCATAGAACTTTCACAGGAGACGTGGTATTGGGGTGTACGACTCCCCGTTCCCAACATCGTTCCCATTACTTTTTCTCGCCTTCTTCCTTTTACCAACATTCCTTTTCTTCCTTTGACTCCTACCTTTCGTCTTGCATCGGATAGGATCTAGAATTGGAGGGTTTTCAGATGTTTCAGTGTTTGGATTGGCATCCATTGTACATTTCTCAAGTAGCTGAAGCACCTCAGCATTGGCCGCCGCATAAAACTTCTCCACAACCACCCTAGTTTCTTTGACATTTTGGCTCTTTGTTATAAGGTGGCTAACGTTTGTTAGCATTGATCGTCGCCAATTTATGGCGTCATTTGCAGCGCTTCGGCGCATATCTAACGGGAGTAAACGGTTCCACACCTCCGTTTTCGCAAATTTCGTCCACCTCCGTGCAATGTACACAGACGGGATCTCCGAGACCGAATGCATGTGAAGGACCCTTATAATGTGACAACATATCATGCCCACCACCTGAAATTTCTTACATGTGCAATCAGTCAAGTGACTGACACAATCATAGGTAACATGATGGGAAGCATCATCATTGCCAACCCTATACAAGAAGGTCGAGTCTTCAGATTGCACAATTGCTACACGGGTACCCATGGCAAGTCCGAACTCCCTCTCAAACACACGAAACAGTTCCATAGTATATATCTGAGCCGCATGTTGCAGGAGGTCCACTAGGGGGAAAACCGAGGTGGGGGTCGCTCTTATACCGTTGAATTCCTTCCGCTCCTCCTCACCTCTCCATCGTTTCACAGTCGTCTCAAATATACCAAAGAATTCAGTCACTGATGTTGTTTTGGAAGCTTGGAAGCCCATTGCATGATTTGTACTCTCGCTCCTTTGGGATGAAAGTAGGCCAGCAGAGAAGTACTGATTATTAAATGCGGTGCACCATTTTATACGTAGACTGTACAATCGGTTGAACCAATCGTGGTCTTCGATCCCATACTCTGTGGTCATTGTTCGCCACGTCGCTTCAAATTCAGTTTCACTATAGCATCCATTCAAGCACTTGTTAAACATATTCTGGAATGTCCTATCATGCTTCAAAGTTCCGAAGTGTGAAATGGCATTCTGTTGGATATGCCATTGGCATAGCCTATGCCTGCTTTGTGGGTAAACCTGCATAAGACAGGACAAAATGATTCTATAAATATCGCAGCTGTTTATATCTCTGTAGTTGGTTTCATTGAGTACATATGCTCTTGATATGGTGACATATAAAAAATTGGAGCTGTAAATATAGTTGGGACTAAATAACTACATATATGCTCCATATGTTGACATTCTTCAAAGATATGTAGGCAGGACACAAACAAATTAAAAATAGATACAACATTGAATAGATGACAATCTGTAATTGGTCTCCACTTTCTGATTCCATGTAATGCATCTGGAATGGTGACAAAAGCCGTTAAATTAGGTATATTTTTGGTGTGTTCTGTGACTTACGCTGCTTTCATTTTGCATTCAAATATGTGTAGTTTACAAAGGAAACAAAAATAGGTACATGTTGTACATACTGCCCATCTGTTATTTGTCACCATTTAATAGTTCAATGTGTTATAAATTTAATGGTTACAAAGCCAGCTAAGATAAGTACAATAACATACCGATTCAATAGCATTTGACATCGCTTTGTCTTGGTCAGTGAAAATGGAAACAGGGCGGACATCCTCACCCATGGCTTCATTAAAGACATTGAACAACCATTGAAAAGATTCTTCAAGCTCGTCAGACAGGAATGCGCACCCAAACATGACATTGGACCAATGGTTATTAATACCAACAAATGCACCACATATGAGATTGTACCTATTGGTGCGGTACGTTGTGTCAAATATTACCACATCATGATACAATCGGTAGTCCTCCCTCATCATCGAGTCACACCAAAACAGGTGGTGTAGTCTCCCTTTTGCATTGAATTGCACTCGGAAGAAGAAACCCGGGTCCTCAGCTTGTCTTTTAGTCAATAGATTAATAAGTGTGGCTGCATCACCACCCTCGATCTTTTTAATCTTCAACCTATGTACAAAGTTGATGTGGTCCCTCTTGGTGTGTCCAACAAATTCATCACCCCCTGCTGCAGCGGCTGCCACCTTGTATTGAACAGAGGGGGCGACGAATGCTTCTGTCATGGCTTTAATAGCTTCTGCCTCGGCCTCATTTATTCTCCGCTCAGATCGGTGGTGCTGCTGCCACTGAGTAGGGGTTAACGCATGGTTGTGCTTTGTGACATGTTTCACTACGACCCACTGCCCAGCCTCGTTTACTTGTGTCTTCAACACGGCTTTGCATTCACATCGTGTGATTGCAGCATTCCTCAATTGGTTAGTCGCTATATGAGGTTCGCCATGCCGAGCTCGCCTACTACCGTTCCTATGCGTGCCTTCGCATGAGCATACAAAGTTTCTCTCGATTTCGGGCGTGCCAGGCCCGTCAACCCTGCGAGAGGTTCCTTTCCTAATGCTGAAACCCACTGCCTGTGAGTGTCTTCTGTACATCTCGTAAAATTCTTCCCATTCCTCGGCTTTCAGACCCAAAAGTGACTTCGAATAGTCTGTACATGCACAGGTTGACAGGGTAACATTATCAGTAAAAGTACAGACATATTCATTTGACATACAACATATGCCTTTAGATGATATGTCACACTATAGTTGACACAGTGACATTAAGAGTAAAAGTAGAGACATCAGATTTGACATTATCGTATTTTTCGTGCCAAATTATCTATACTAATGCATACCTTGAGTTATCATGTTTTCCGTCAATCCCGCCTGATTTACGACACCATCGCCATTGTTGTCCTCCACTATTTGATCAATTATAGCTACATCAATTATCGCGCCATCAATTATCGCACCTTCTCATGCACAGGTTCACAGGGTGACATTGTGAGTAAAAGTACAAACATTTTCATTTTACATACAACATATGCCTTTAGATGATATGTCACGCTATAGTTGACACAATGACATTAAGAGTAAAAGTAGAGACATTCAAAAGATATAGTGGGACAACTGCATTTAAACTATGCCATATACTTTACATAGTGACATTATAAATAAAAATGGAGACATACTGACATTAGTGTTAAACATTAGCATATTCATTACTTATACAAGATCTGACTTCAAATGATATGTCGCACTATAGTTATTATAGTGACATTAGCTGTACAAGTAGAGACTTTCAAAGGATATACACGAACAACTACATTTACGCTACGCCATAAAAGTTGGCATAGTGACATTAGAACTAAAAGTAGGGACATTCATAAGAAATACCACAATCTGTGCATTTTATGGTCATAATAACAAAAATAGAGCTAACAACAATCTGTGCATTCATTATCCATCACTATAAGATATCCAACAACATTAACGACAACAACAATCTCATAGACATGCATTCACTGAAAAATAATAATATTATTAATAATAAAGAGAATAGAGATAATAATCATGTTGATGATGATAATATGACATCAGATTTGACATTATCGTGTTTTTCGTCAAACCCTAGTTTTAGCCATGCATTCATTAGGTTCTTGCCAAATTAGCTACACTAATACATACCTTGATTTATCATGTTTTCCGTCAATCCCGCCTGATTTACGACACCATCGCCATTGTCGTCCTCAATTATCGCCATTTGATCAATTATAGCTACATCAATTACCGCACCATCAATTATCGCACCTTCACCATCTATTACCGCAGCGTCAATTATCGCCATTTTCGGTTTAAATAAATGTTGTGATTGTTATAATGTCATTTATTGGAGATTTAGAGATGAGAATTTTGGAAAATAGGGTTAACTATGTGATAATGGAGGTTTTCAGTAGGAAGAAGAAGATGAGATGATGGAGGAGATGGTGTGCAGTAGCATTTATGGCTTGTTTGCCTTTAATGTAAATTATTGGGTATTAAATGATAGAATGAATATTTAATTGCCCACAAAGTACAACACATTTAATGCTGCTGTACCATGAGCCGCCTAATTGTCTAGGCACAAATTTATTCGGATACCACTTGACTGCAATCTGGTAGTATTCGCGACCCGTCGCAAGCTTGCGACGGGTAGTTCCGCCACAAACAAGAATTTGCCAAGAAGAAAACGTGCAGAGTCAATAAAATATGTAGCAAAATAGCCAAACCTCGTTGCTCATTACCCTATAAATTCAGGCTTATTTTCACTTCCTTTTCACCACAAAAACATGAAAACCAAAACAGCTATATACTTCCTTCTCTTCATCCTCCTATGCTTTACAAGTAGTGCGCTTGCCCAACAATGTGGCTCCCAAGCAGGGGGTGCCCTATGTCCTGGGGGACACTGCTGTAGTAAATGGGGATATTGTGGTAGTACTCCTGAACACTGTGGTGAAGGGTGACAAAGCCAATGTGTTACCCCGTCACCGCCTCCACCATCCCCACCTCCTTCACCACCATCACCACCCACACCTCCCCCGCCTCCTTGCGATGAGGCGGAGGGTGAGCTTACTAACATAATAAATGAGGAATTGTTTAATCAAATGCTATTGCAACGTAATAACCCTGCTTGCCCTGCTAGAGGGTTTTATAGTTTTGATGCATTTATTAATGCTGCCAGGTATTTTCCTTGTTTTGGGACTGTCGGTGATGTGGAAACTAGGATGCGGGAAGTTGCCTCTTTTCTTGCTCAAACTTCTCATGAAACTACTGGTTTGTTCTACTTTTATGTTTATTAATCATCAGTTCGTATAGACATGAGTGACACACTAACGCATTACGCACGCATGAATTTAGCACGGGGGCACCCGAAATTTTTTATCACATTATCTTCCGTCTTAGATAAAATTTTCATATTTTGAAATGTTCACTAAAGTAGTGTTGTACTTTGTATATAGTAAAAGAAACGAAAAAAGAAATAATCATGCAGATTTTTCTCTAAACCATTCTAAGTTTCAAATAAACATACGTACAAATAAAGTCTCTTATTAAAAAAATACCCCGTATAATTTATTTTAGTACTTAATTTAACAAGAGATGGAAGCGGTTTAGTTGTTTAGATCATGTTTTAGTCAATTTTTCCACATATATATAACGAGTGTCGGGTTTATCTTTAACAATTAGCAATCTAAAAAAGCAAGAACGATTTGTAGGTGGATGGGATACTGCACCAGATGGACGATTTGCGTGGGGTTACTGTTTCAAGGCAGGAGTTGGAGCCATAAACCCTTACTGTGAGCCTTCGACACAATGGCCTTGTGTCGAAGGAAAGAAATACTATGGTCGTGGACCTATGCAACTTTCCTAATATGTATTTCTCCACCTTATTTATTCATTACAGAGTACTCTGTAATTTTTATGGACAATTGTTATTATAGGGTGAGTATAAGCGTTGTAGCTCTAATAAACAACGATAAAGACAAATTTGATCTACAACTTTCATAATATTGTTCACTAAATTTCTTTTGATTGTTATATGAACATGCAGCAATTACAACTATGGACAGGCAGGACAAGCATTGGGGTTAGACCTACTAAGTAACCCAGATCTAGTCGAAACTGATCCCACAGTTTCCTTCAAGACAGCACTATGGTTTTGGATGACGGCTCAACCACCAAAGCCATCTTATCACGTAGTTATGATCGGTAAGTGGCGACCAACATGTTATTTAAATATACGAACGAGAATTAAACAAGAAGAATCACACCGAATCGGATGCCCTTTCCTAATAGAATAATTCGTCCCTTATTAGTGCCTGGGAGATGTCGAATTTTCTACTGAGATAAGACGGTGTTCCCTCTGGATTTTGGCACAAAATACAGAGACGTAATTCAGAAATATGTTGTTGTATGAATGTTATATTGTTATCAGATGCAAAAGATGAAACTGTTTTTCTAACCCTAGTTTCGGTTAGGGAAGGAAATTCCGAACAGTTGTGATTGTTCGGAAAATTCCGCAAATAATAGTCTTCTTACTAGGGCTTGATTATCCCCGACATGAGTATTCTACTTGAAATAGACTAGTATTGCATTCGCTCCCCGTGATTCAATACCCTACGTGCTACAACACGATCGTGCACTTGCAGTTTTAAAACACACATCACATAATTGCAACAATAATGACAACAAGCTCCGATATCTCTTTTATTACAACACAAACTAAGAGCAGGCAAACCGAAAACCAAGGGAAAGAAGAGAGTTTTATCCATGGAGCTAAAATAACATGTTGATAACAGCCTACGTTTCTTGCGATTCTCTTTTATTACATTTGGTTCGATGCCATCTTGTACATTAGTTTCCTGCATTGTCGAAAAAGTGTTAGTGTTAATGTTAGCATACTCGACAGTCGACAAGGACAATTTGTTTAAGTAGAATATCATTATATCGATTTGTTTAACTAGTACTCCGTAGTTGATTAAGGATGATACTCACGACTTGAGTATCAAAACATGTCCTCGCAACTCTCGATTCTAATATAAACAATCGTGCAATACTCGTAATAGATACTCCTATAAAAGATGATGGTGAGACTGATAACAACCTCATATTCAGTGTTTCGCGAATCCATGCCAATTTTCCCATCAAGCTCCTGCATAAGCCATCCAATAACAAAAAAAAAAAGTATTTTAATTTACTTGAAAGCAAAGAGTAGAGTTTATGAGGGTGTAATAGTGTACCTCCGAAGAGGTAAATGGTCGAATCTCAGATTTCATATCGACTTCATATTCAGTTTCAATCCTATAAACACCATCGTAGAGATCCTGGGTTATCGAGCCACCAAAAGGGGCCTCGTCGATTTGTTGGTACGAAAAAGGTACCTCATAAGTGATTATTTTTAGAAACAGACTAACAGTTACCCCTGACATGGGCGGTATCTTGACACTGTAGTCATGTTTCTTATCATCCACCCAAGTGTGTCTCGTTGTTCCCCAGCTTGCCGTAATCTCCGTGGCCTCATCCGGAATCTCTAATTCCCCGGTTGAGAGAACCGAGGGCATCCGGCCTTTGAATATGGCCGAAGGCCCCCTGAAGAAGCCAATACTATTACTAAATGTGGTTCTCGTATTAGCGCGATAGGTTTCTGTAAATACTGCACTCTCACGTTCTACGTTTGTCGTGTTAGTAAGGTACCTTTCCCTTAATCGCCGGGTTGAGCTTGGGCCAACCCAAGCGTGACGGAAATTATCAATATTGACACGACGTTTGTCTTGAATAGCCGGGTGCCTAGGTCGCAACCAGGCGTTATATAAATGGGGAGTGTTCGAGGCAACGACAAAATCCGCGGTAGCACGGAGCATTCTTTGGGCGTAGCGGTCATAGCCACGACAACGCAAGGCGACACCCACTTCGCGTGTGTTAGGCGGGTTAGAAACTCCGACTCAAATATTGTGTTTAGGTCATTTGGATCTGACTGGTCAGCAGTATCAATCACTACCTGTTGTGAAGGTGGTTTCACATTCCAAAACTCGTCAAGACTCATGGACTTGACTCGAAAGTCTCCGTTTTTGGTGTATATGACCTCGAACCCCACGGCTTGGCTCGTGGGGTTATCAAATTCCGCAAAGTGTAGAACCGCCAACGGCCGTTGTGCGGAAGGGCTCAAATACTTGTCATTGTCACCTAAGAACGTTATGTATCTAGGAAGCTTGGTCCTAGTTAATGGAGCGAAATTGAGGAAGCTGAAATCGGTTGGCGGAGCTTGCTCTACACACAAGTTGTAAGCATGCGCATCGGTGGCTGGACGCATCACGACGTTCAATCCGCTTTGCACGTGTACAAATCCTACAAAGACATTTCCGGCACTCATACGTGGCCGGAACAACGTACAATCGTCCTTCGACATGTTCTCCACTTTCTCTGTTCCTAATGCCAACAACCAAGGCTCAAATCTTGATGCCCTGCCATTTAAATTTGGCCGTATGTGATATGATTCAATTTAAATTTGTTTTTTTTTTTACGGATATATAGACTTGTCAAAACATGACCCGACCCGGGTTTTTTAGGGTCAAGTACTCGTAAATCATGACCTGCGACCCAAAATGAGCCGAATTCGAAATTACCTGTTATTTTAGGACCGAAATCCGACCCGACCCGATGGGGCAATGATGAATTAAGAATATTATTAAATATTAATATTTTTATAATATATTTGAAATAATAAATATAATAAATATTATTTTAATATTTTTAATTAAAAAAATAATTTAAAAGTAAATTTTATATCATTAAATAATAAAATAATTAATATAATAATATTTAAATTTGAAAAGAAGTTATAAATTAAATAATAAAATATAAGACGTTATAATTTTTTCTCTGACCCGTTTTCTGACCCGAGGCTCGTAAGACCCGACCCGACCCGACCCGTATTTGATCTGATCCGACCCGTTTGACAGGTCTAGATTTACCGGGTTAGAGGAATTTTATTTTATATAATGGCAAAAGAAACATGGTCAAAATGTCACATAGAAACAGTAAAAAGTCGAACGAGGACATAATATAATTACGGAGGGAGTAGTATTTAGAAGTTGTTACCTTTGCCCAATAATAGTTATCAAAGCAAGATCTAATGTGAACGAGGCCATCTCCGGCGGATTCTACAGCAAACTTAGCATTGTCACTGAATACGCCATCTTCGATACCACACCGGAGTTGTCTTTGAGGACCCGTAAAACTCAAGTATCTTACCTCGTTATCCGAGTCACTCACTGAAAAGACTACTAGTGCCGGCAAAGACATCGTCGTCGCGTTAGTATTAGTACTAAATCAAGGCGCTTTAGCTTTGCTCTTGTGTTCCTTGGAGCAACTAACATTGCATTATTTGTAGGCAAGCGTAGGGGCCACATTTATTATGATTAATCATCCTTGTAATCAAATACTCGTTATGGTATACCTGCATAATTATTTACGGGATTACAATATAGTTTTCGTTCGAATAACGGTTAGGAAATTCATTTCCTGATTCTGTATCCTTGTCTATATAAATAGACAAGAGATAAGATGGAAAAGTTACAGAAAACTTATCCCATCTTTTGCATCAAACAACGTATAACATTTTACAAAAAATATTTCTGAATTACGTTATTAGAGGGACACCGTTTTATCTCAATAGAAAATTTAGTTTATCCCACGGACTAATTATTTTATTAGGAAAGCGGACGCGATTCGGTGTGGTTTCTTCAGTATCTTTTGACTTATTCATTCTATAATTGCTTACATTTACTAATGTGTTCCTCATACCATCATCAGTGTTAAGAATCTTACTTGAAAGAACTCATTATACTATAGTTCATTCTAGGCACTATTTTCTAACGACTTTTTTATTTGTAAGTTATTTTTAAAATTTTTATCAAGTAGCATTTCGTACAATAATGTAATAATGGATATGAGGTGGAGTTTAGCGGTTAAACCTGGGTGAATCTCTTAAATATCGCTCTCAGATTCAAAACTCACCAAAAGCATTCTTGGGGGCTATATATCTTGAGGCTATGTCTTCTATTTTTGGAGTTTGTCGCCCTTAAAAAAGGTGATCGGCCTGATATACGTGATTTTGTAGACATCCCGTAATCGGATAATGGAATTTAGGGGTGAAAAGGGTCTCGAAAATTTAGGTCATCTCACTGAATTTAGGTCATATTCGAGCGAACTCAGTCTCTGGTCAAAATTGCCCACCTAACCCTAAACTGTCGCGGTGGGGTGGCAAGTTGAGTTAGGTCGACTCAGGCCAAATATATGTTTGGATGGATTATTGAATCATTTATTTTCTATTTTAATGTTTCAGACGGGTTAGAGGCGAGCCAAGTTAGAGAAACCTATTAGCCTTAAACCACAATGGAAGATAGAGACAAATCATTTGTGATTCCGTACGCATTCTACTTTTTGTCTTACCTACCCATGTGGATGAAACTTGCCCGTTACAAGCTTGTGACGGATATGAAACCTACTGTAATAATTTTAAGATTTAAAATCCTACCCATCAAATTTCTTGACAACACCACTACTAACCGGCACGTAGCAGGTCGGGCCTAGCTAGGTCACTGCTCATGCAGGAGGCGACCCGGACCCGAACTAACACATATGATTATGAAAGAATCACATGGATTTTGCTTTCATCCATATCTCCCCATCACAAATAATAACTCAATCTAAAGGGTAAGATATATGTAGATATGGAGTATGGACCATGTGTATAAATACGATAGGCCTTTGCTTGATTTAATTCCTCTGGTAGTACGATAACATCGTACAACCAACTTATATCTAATTGGATTGTATATTTGTATCCCCAACCCCTAGAAATTATTGTGACTTGGTCCCCTTAAAAATCAAGACATCCCAACTACCAAGGTCGACCTAGCAAAATGGGTCATTGAATTGGGTCGGGTTCGGGTCGGGTCAATTTGGGGTTTGTCGTATTTTCGGGTTTGTTCGGGTCGGGTCTTTTTAGGTTACGGTTCTGTTTCGGGTTTGTTGGTCGGGTCTCTTTCGTGTCAAACGGGTCGGGTCATTTTCGGGTCAATGATTAAGAGAGCAAAAGTTATTTCAAGTCTTTCTAGGTCAATTAGATTTACCTTTAGTCGGGTCATTTTCGAGTTAGGCGGATTCGGTTCGGGTCTCGGGTCTGTTACGGGTTAAGAAAATCGGGTCAATTCGGGTTTAGAGTCACATATCGTTCGGGTCAATTTCGGGTTTTGGGTCAGCCTTTTCGGGTCGGATCAATCGGGTTGGATTGATTTTGCCAGGTCTACTCCTAAGCCCCTAACCTGCCCATTCTTAGTTTGGTACCTTCATAATCGTGACTTAGGCCCTGTTTTTTCTAACTTTATTTCAGTTAGTTTCAGTTCAATTCAGCTTCATTCAGTTCACTTCTTCTCATTTCTTCACAAATTAATTCTTATTTCAACTTCATTCATTTCAGCTCAACTCTACTCAATTCAGCTCAGCTCCTATCAGTCGAAAAGAACAATGTCTGACCTTATTGTGGCTTGAGTTTTTTGTAGGTAATATTTTTGGTAGCTTGTAGTATTTCCTTTTTTATGTGGATTGAGTTCACTTTTTATCCGTCTTGAACTTTACCATAGTCAAATAAAATAGTTGGGACATAAAAAATATTTTAGTATTAGCAGAAACTTAAATTTTGTGGCTGTGTCATTGGACATGATACTCAAATTTTGTTGTTAGACATGCATTAAATTTTGTTGTTTCAACCTGAATTGTTTTAATCCGAACAGAAATATACCTGAATCAATTTCAACCCGTATCCCATTATTGAAACCCAAAATGACCTGAATGGCCGAAAATACTTAGGCGTCACACAGGGTGTCTTTTTGTAAATGAGTGTCAACCCTTTGACGCCTTTGAATTAATATTTATCTAATTATTAAAAAAAGCATTATATATTAGTTAATAAAAAAAAAATTATTTGTAGTATATCCGATGTTTTGAATAAAAACCTGATCCCTTGACATCCGATTTGAATATGACCTGACTTGAATCTCATCTGCTCCGAAATTGACTCAATTCGAACCCGTACCGACCCGAAATATCTACAGTACAACCGATTGAAAGGGGAAACTAAATCCAACTTGAATTAACACGAACTGAAATCGAAAATAAAGGTTCACCGAAATAACCCGAGCTGAAAGATTTTTTTTTTTTTTTTTTTGAGGGGAAAGTATAGAAGATTTTTACACTCATTTTAGGGCCTCATTTTTTTTGTGGTGCACCGGAACTCCATTTATTTTAAAACTCCCATGACATTTGGGTCTTTTTTGTCCATGTTTCCTGGCATTGTATATGTAACATTACTTATTTTCGCACGTAGTTCGACAACCCAACTCGAGATCCCAATAATAGACGATGCTAATTACTTATTTGGTCACATAAATCCTAACAATTAATCAAATCGCATTACTATCATCTTAGTGATGATCATTCGAAGACAAAAAGTGACTCTTTGATCTATAATCTTATACATAATGTACGATAAATAAATGATTGTAATATCGGAAATTCGCTCTTTAATGAGGCGATGCTAATTTAGTTAATTAAGGATGGATTTGAATTTGGTGGTGAGAAAATAATGTACGGATCGATATAAAAGAATTCGAGGCCTTAGCTTATAAATATCTCATCGAAATGGCTCAAAGGTACATAACCAAATTAAAAGAGGGAAATATTTATTATAGATAGAGAAGTTGGAAAATAATGTCATTGTATGAAATAACAGCATTTTCATTGAACCACAATGGTCCAATTAGAAACTTAAGTCTCATAAGCCAGGGTTTCTTGAGATACGAAGAACGAGAAGTGTATAACTCCACGGCCAAGTTTGGTTACGAGGAGTCTCGAACTGGCCTTGGCCGTGGAGTTCACTTTCGATGCATCCATAACAACAAGTACTTGGTTAGGTAAGTACTCGTTTTAATTTATTACTCCGTATCATTTTTCTTTATTTTTTTATTGGATATTTTTATTAATATTCTTACCTTACGTTTTAAGGTCATCTTTATTTTGTTAATTACTTTGTACAAAGAGTATAAGATTGTATCATGAAGATGCTCAATGAATAACACTACGTGACCGATCTAAGGACATGACGAATCAGAGATAAATTGTGACTATCGACATTGAATACCAATAGACCGAATCAAAGATAAATTGTGACTATCGACATTGAATGACAATGGACCAAATGTAAGTGAACGATAAATTAATACGTAAAAAGTAGTATCAAAAGATGAGGTCTATAAAAATGACAATATACGTACATACATAAACTCAGTTAAATTAAAAATAACCCCGAAACAACTACAAATTAACTTAAATAACTCCTACGAAGTAAGAGCATATTTGCTTTGCTAGGACATCGTTGCATTTAACACAAATTTTTTCTCTGTTTTTATTGTAAAACCGTTTTATTGTAATGTGCGTGTCAGACAAAGAAATACCGATTGGATAACTGCGACAGCTAGCGAGCCAGAGGAGGACACGAACAAACGAGAATGTACGCTGTTCCGAGTGAATATACTGAGCAGCACGGCAATTTCGTGGGTTCACGTCAATACAGGGAGGACCGTGGCCATAGCTCTACCAAGCGACCCGGTTTACGGCTTTTATCTAACCATAAGGACCAATAGCATTAACAATGTTCAATGCACCCCAATCGACGTTGAACGAATCATCAAACTCCCGAAAATCGTGGTGTTCAAAGGCGACAACGACAGGTATCTCGGGGTACAGGGCGACCCACGTTCGTTCCTTGGGCAGGATCGACACAGGAAAGATTCTTGGTACGAGACATTTCCTGTCAACAATGGGGATGTCCGTTTCAGATCGGTTCAGAATGGTCGGTTTTTGAGGCGAGATAATGATGGGTGGATCTTGGCTGACTCGACTGACACGACTTCTGGCAATTCTAATACCGTATTTCAGATTGCTCGTCTTAATGACAACAAGATTGCGCTCATCAACCGAGGTAACAATAGATTTTGCCAACGAATGCCTACTAATAGTAATCGGTTTAAGGCCGAGATTGATAGCGGGGTAAGGGAATCCCAACTTACCGTGGAGGAGCCTATCATCGAGAGGTAACTTTCGATAATTACTCGTATTTATTTGAAATGTTTACAGTCAATGTTACGTAATTTATACATTAAAAGTCAAATGGGAACATCGTGTAATTACAGAGGAAGTAACTAAAAGGGTTACTAATTCGAAAAGAATGTCGAGGTTTATATACAGTTTGTCGACAGGAAGATCGAGGTGGAGTACAGGCTTCAAGACGCTAGGATATACGGTGAGCAACCTCGCTCGTGGCTTTCGCAAGTAGCTTTCAACGGTGCCAGCGAGGGGGACTTGGAAACGACCTTAACCATTTCATATACCGAGTCTCTGAGTTATACCTTCAGTACCACGAGAACCGTAACCACCAATGTTTCGTCCACGACCACAATCGAGGCTGGCGTCCCTCTCATAGCTAGTGCTACACAAACAATTGAAATATCGTCTGGAAACGAGACGGAAACGGGATTCGAGGAAACTGAAGACAAAAGTGAGAGTTATGAATTTAGCTGTACTGTTTCTGTGCCTCCTGGCCGAAAAAGACGGGCACGAGTTTTGGCACTTGAAGCCAAATGTGATGTTCCGTTTTCCTATGTACAAACCGATGTTCAAGCAAACGGCGAAATCATCAGGACTAACCTTCAAGACGGTGTTTTTCGGGGAATGAATGGTTATGAATTCCATGTCCAAGTCTATGATCCGGATGAACCAACTGCACTTATATTTGACGAACCTGTTGCCACACGTAAATTGCCCGATCCTTTAGCAAGGTAAGTGTATTCGATTTGTTCGTGCTACTCGATTTATTGAATCATTTTAGAAATTAGGCCTTATATATTAAAGTCGTAACCTCGTTACCTCGCAATGCAGGGAAAAGATATACTTGAAGAAAAATTGATGCACACCTATAACTTGTTAAAAATCGGAGCTAAGGATGATGGTAAATACGTAAATTTAAAATCCTCGGTCACTCTTCAATTCTGGTCACTGAAATTGGGCGCATGGCTCTCAAATTAATCATTTGTTTACTTTTAATTTAACCGAGACTTTTGGTCCATGCGCAGGTGTTCGTTCAAGCACAGGAGATGTGTGCAGTCCCAAGTTCGGATAAAATTCGTGTTTGTTACGCATCGAGCACAAAATTAAGTACTAAATAAACGCTCGTTACGTTGTGTGTAATTGTATGATTAAATAGTGTGTGTTTTTTTCCCTGCTTTAATTTGTGTTGGTTTTGTTAATTGTTGTACTCGATTTCGTATTTGTTGTTGTATTTTCATCTAAATAAAAATTACTTGTTGAAAAAACAAGTAATAGCTTATGCAATCCTTCTGTCCATTACATAGAAAATTAATCGGTCGAATATCATTTCCATATCATTCATGAGACTACCAAATGTCATGATTACCACTTCTCATAACTTTATCAGCTAAATTAGCTAACATCTGCTGTAATAGAGGCAATTTAAGATGGAATTAATCGTAAGATGACGATTATCTCTCTCGTCATTCTAAATTTTTGTCCATTGTGTAGCGAATCTAGTGATTGCTCGCGAGTCATAGAAGAAATAATTGCGATTATTTGTGATTAATTGTCTATGAATTACCATCATTTTCAAACGAAAAAATAGTTTAAGCCAGTCTCTAATATTGATGGATATTCATTTAAATAAAAAGACGATATTTTAGTTCCCCAACAAAGTCAGAACGTAAAAATTTTGACTTTGAAATGTAATGGAATAAAACAAAAGAACTCATACGGTCTATTCATAAAAAATGTAATGTACAGAGTATTTGATTATGGATTTGTGGGTCCATTTGCACATGCAGCCTCATTAAACTCTATTAAATTCGATCAAGACATAACGAGATTCATATGAAATAATGTAATACCCAACAACAATAATAATGACGACAAGCTCATATAGTTGTACAATTTCTTATGAGACGAACTTACTTGAACAGGATCTGTTCTATAGAATCGTACCTCGAGATATAACCTCGTATCATAATACAAACATACATTATTTAATTTGTTTAGGGAGCTAATACAGTATGCATGCATTGACACATTCTCTTATTATTCTTTCTTAACATCAACAACTTAATTTGGTTTGATGTCATCTTGGCCTGGATTGCCTTCCTGCACAATTACAATTAAAAACAAAAAAAAGGTTATTTAAAACCCTTTTGTAGGTACACACATTTTTATATTTAGACGGTTTCACATGTAAGACGTACACAATAGATTAATTAAAGATAAGCTATACCTTGGACGAGAATGGTTGGATATTATAGGTAACCCCGATCCTATACTCGAATTCGATCTTATAAACACCATCGTGGAGATGCTGAGTTTCAGTACCACCAAACGGAAACTCGTCGATTTGTTGGTAGGAGAATGGAACCTCATAAGTGGCTCTATCCACGGACAGAGTAACACGTACGGATGATCTTGGCGGTAATACGATTTTTACGTCCTCTTTCGTAGGCACGTTAATCGCCGTAGTTAATCCCCAAGAAGCAGTAACATCTGTGGCCACATCTGGAATGTCTAGTTCCCCTGTTTCGAGAACAGAGGGCATCTGACCGTTGAACACGGTCGGATGCCCCTTGACCAAGGCAAAACTATTGCTAATTGTGGTTGTCCTACGAGCCTGATATTCAGTAGGTAAAATCGTCTCACGTTCCTGGAACTCCGAGTTTAAAATGACCTCTTCTTTTAAAAATCGAGTTCCCTTGGGCCCCATCCAAGCATTTCGAAAACTCTCGATATTGACACGGCCTTTGCCAGGGGTGGTCACGTACCTAGGCCGGAGCCAGGCGTTGAGCATATGCGGTGTGGATGATCCCGCGAAATACTCTTGTTCAACGCTGTTAACTCTCTGGCAATACTCGTTGTAGATATGGGAACGGAAGGCAACACCCTCCTCGCTCGTGTTGTTTGGGGAAGACACGACAATATCGAACGACATGTTGGACATGGGTTGGGGGTACGGGGTTATAAGAACCCGTTTTCCAGGCAACATTACTTGCCAGAAGTTGTTAAGACTCATGGACTTAAATCTCACGAAATCGCCATGTTTGCTGTAGAAC